>JBAMCM010000611.1:0-18124 GCA_037075145.1 Scaptodrosophila latifasciaeformis | reverse complement strand
GATATTTTCCTCATCGGAGTGGTGAAGCTTTCAATTGGCCTCGATTTCTGATCCAAAGACCTGCCTTTTATGGAATATTTTTAGCCATTTTTGGATATTTTTCTCATCGGACTGGTGAAGCTTTCAACTGGCCTCGATTTCTGATCCAAAGACCTGCCTTTTATGGAATATTTTTAGCCATTTTTGGATATTTTTCTCATCGGAGTGGTGAAGCTTTCAACTGGCCTCGATTTCTGATCCAAAGACCTGCCTTTTATGGAATATTTTTAGCCATTTTTGGATATTTTTCTCATCGGAGTGGTGAAGCTTTCAACTGGCCTCGATTTCTGATCCAAAGACCTGCCTTTTATGGAATATTTTTAGCCATTTTTGGATATTTTCCTCATCGGAGTGGTGAAGCTTTCAACTGGCCTCGATTTCTGATCCAAAGACCTGCCTTTAATGGAATATTTTTAGCCATTTTTGGATATTTTCCTCATCGGAGTGGTGAAGCTTTCAACTGGCCTCGATTTCTGATCCAAAGACCTGCCTTTTATGGAATATTTTTAGCCATTTTTGGATATTTTTTTCATCGGAGTGGTGAAGCTTTCAATTGGCCTCGATTTCTGATCCAAAGACCTGCCTTTTATGGAATATTTTTAGCCATTTTTGGATATTTTTCTCATCGGACTGGTGAAGCTTTCAACTGGCCTCGATTTCTGATCCAAAGACCTGCCTTTTATGGAATATTTTTAGCCATTTTTGGATATTTTTCTCATCGGAGTGGTGAAGCTTTCAACTGGCCTCGATTTCTGATCCAAAGACCTGAGTTACCAGCACCCATGCTGGATCACCCCCGAAACCCCCTCGTCTACACCATCAAATAATGTAGACATCAGCACTCATACATATGTCACCAAATAATGTAAACATCAGCATTCATACGGATCACCCCCGAAACCCCCTCGTCTACACCAACAAAACACCAGCAACATTGTCCCAGACTCAAGAGTTGGGCAACAAGCAACTCAGCAGTCGGCATCCGGAGGCAACGACCAACGTCCAAAATGCAACGTAAACACATTCTTTTATATACATAACTTATGTACATGGCTTAAGTCTTTTTAGCTGGGCTAACCCAGAGCATATTTTATTTTGAATAAAACACTTCCATTTTGAATTTGAAAGAAGACGGGTGTTATTATTGGGGTACAATCTAAAGAGAGGCTTGACCATTCTTTAACTCTTATCTTCCTGGAATTGGAATAATCCTAAGGGAATCCTTCAACCTACATCCTTGCGGACTTAACCTTGGGTCCTTACTAAACATCCTCTCAACGGGATATAACTGGCGCAGCCGAGCGACGAACTACGATGTCTTTGATCCTCGTCCTAATCTTTATTTTAATTGAGTGAGTAGAGTGCTGTGAAAAGCCATGTAAGAGTGAAAAGGAATTAAATCAAAACTAAAAGCCAAAGAAATTAAAAAGAAAAATAATAAATAAAATAAAAATGAATAAATGAAAAAATATAGAATTGAAAGATGGAAAGTCAAACTAGTAACAAATGAAAGGCCAATACAACTCATAGTTAAAAATTAACTGAACTTGAAAAAAAAATAAAAATAAATATGTGAAACAAAAAAAAAAAAAAAAAAAAAAAAAAAAAAAAACAATTTAAATTGGAGTTACATTGCTATCCATGCGAGGCGAAACTCTTACATAGAGAACCGCCGCTAACTGCATCGTGCAGAGTGGAAGCAATGTGACAAATAAAAAAAAAAAAAAAAAAAAAAAAAAAAAAAAAAAAAAAAGAAAAAAAAATAAAAAGAGAAAAAGCTCAAGTTACACTGCTACCCACGCGAGGCACCACTCTTACATAGAGAACCGCCGCTATCTGCATCGTGCAGAGTGGGAGCAATGCGACGACCATGCAAGTAAAACAAACAAGCAAAATATTAACATATACATACATATTATTCACCCAGTGTACATGCGAGGCAATACTCTTACATAGAGAACCGCCGCTAACTGCATTGTGCAGAGTGTACACTGGTGATCATTCAAAACTAATAAGAATACCAAAACCAAACATTTTAGCCATCTGAAGTGCCTGTTTCATATTTCTCATGCGAGGCATCGTTCTAATATAGAACAACGCCGCTAACTGCATTGTGCAGAGTAAGTTATAAGAAATGGGGACGTGGCTCCAAATATTGTGAATTGTGATGTCTGTCCGCATTGGGGCGTTTGTTCACCATATAAAAATCTATGATGAGTACAGTGCTCAGGCATTGTCAAATACCCTGCTTCAGCACACAATACAAAATAAACAAAATAAATTAAATAAATTAAATAAATTAAAAAAAAAAAAAAAAAAAAAAAAAAAAAATTTTTTTTTCTCCTCGCCTCACACTCTCCCATGACTTACTCAAAACACTCCAGCATAAATTTATATATATACATATACGAGAATATATACTAAAGTAACTCCATTACAGATAAACACTAGGCTCACACGCAAATCAAATACAAATACGAAACATTAAAAACACTAAAACATACCAATTAAGTATAGATAAAATACACATAATACACAAAATAAGCACTACACATATATATCGTAAGCACTACACATAAACACACACATGAACACTAGACTCAACACTAAACTTAATAAAATATTGACAACCACTAAAAGACAAACCAGATATTCTAGCTTGCCTGATATTAGAGAGGAAAATCCTATAATACCTGCCACTATGGCTTCTGGCGGTAATAACGCAAACCCACCTAACGTCCCCCCTATACCCGCAATTCCCGAGCCGGCCAACCCTACCAACATTTACGAATCCCTACGCATACCCGATCCTATAGTGCAACTCCCTGTATTCGAGGGTAACCCTAAAGGATTGAGTGAGTTTATCACAAATGTGGAGGAGATTCTTATGTTGATAAGGGGGAACCGATCAAACCCCTTACGGTCAAGTTCTTCTCAGAGCAATAAGGAACAAGATTCAGGGCAAAGCTCATGATGCTTTAGTACGTGAGGCCACCCCGTTAAACTGGGATATAATAAAAAGCGATTTACAAGCAAATTTTGCTGACAAAAGATCAGAAACATCCCTCATTAGAGACCTCCATAACTTACCTTACAAGACCTTCTCAATAAATAGACTTTATTCGGAAATTTTAGAGACCAAACAAGCCCTGCTCCAGAGTGTTAGTATTAATGAGTCGGAGACAAATGTAATTAAGTCAAAAAGAGAACTATATTCAGAAATGTGCCTTTCTGCCTTTTTAAATAACTTAATAGAACCATTGGGAGCAAACATTCGATCTATGAGACCAACTACATTGCAGCAAGCATTAGAATTCACACTTGGGGAACGAAATATTTATCTGCAGAAAAATCCTCAGAACAGTTACAATAGACCCACTCGTGATATACAGCGAGAACAAATTAATCAGAATAGAAGACGTGAATCAAATTACCCGTACAGACAGCAACCTAGGGGTCAATACAGCGGATATTCCGCACTTAACCGCAACCAACAGCCCTCTGGCACTTCCAGACTCGCGATCATGCCCCCTAAACAGGAGCCAAATGACACCCTCAGTGGTCAATCTTCATTCAGAACTAATAGATCAGGGCAGTCCCAATCATATCAAAACTTTAGATCAAATAACCATCAACTTAATAACGTGATTGTTAACGAAACCCAAGACCAAAGTAACCCGAATTTACTTAATGTAGAAAATCTCACAAATTTTCGGCAAGCTGCCTCGGACAATCGACAGGATACATAAATAAACAAAAGCACGGGTCGACATTACCTTTCGTCGAAATAAATTCACCATTCGGTCGACCCCTAAACTTTTTGATTGACACGGGGGCATCGACATCTTTCATAGACCCCCAATTCGTCCCAAACAGTGATCGATTACAGCTAACTGAACCTACCACTATTATTACAGTTCTAAATAAATACGAACTCAAAGAAAAAGTCACATATCCTATATTTAAAGAATTTAATTCAGAAGGCACTATCGACCTTCTACTTTTCAAATTTCACCCTTTTTTCGATGGCCTTTTTGGCATAGATATTCTGACGCAATTAAAGGCGGACATAGAACTTACCAATTTGACACTTAAAACACCCCAAACAAAATTGCCAATATTAATACAGGCAAACAATACCTCAGGTTACCACCAAATCTCAGGCTCTTCCAAACAATTGATTTCGGTACCCGTTACCACAAAAGAAGGCCCATTTATTTGCGAAACCCTAGCTGTAGGACCAAATTTGACCATAACAGGTGGGTTATATAACGCATATAATGCCACGGCCCAATTAGAAATTAAAAATAGTTCAGATACAGATCAAACCTTTCATTTAGAACAACCTGTTAACACCGAGGTTTGGATCAGCGAAAATTTTTTCGAACTACATAACATCACGTCAGACCTTTACTCAAATACCAGAATCACAGAAGATGTCCTTCCGATCCAAACAGAACACATGAACAATGAAGAAAGAACGACCATTTTAAAGACCTGTGCAGAATTCAGAGATATATTTTATAACGAAAATTCGAAACTAACATTTTCCAATGCAACTAAACATTCGATCCGAACTACCGACGATCGACCAGTTTACACAAAGTCGTACAGACTCCCCTTTGCTCATAAAGACGAAGTGAAAAAACAAATATCAGAAATGCTTGACCAGGATATAATCAGACCCTCATATTCACCTTGGAGCGCCCCCATATGGGTAGTACCTAAAAAATCCTCCGAAACAGGTGAACGTAAATGGAGACTGGTTGTTGACTTTCGGAAACTGAACGCAAAAACAGTCTCAGACAAGTACCCTATACCCAATATAAGCGACATTCTTGACAAACTAGGCAAATCAATATATTTTTCCACAATAGACCTTACCAGTGGATTTCATCAAATAGAAATGAATCCAGAAGATGTACCCAAAACGGCCTTTTGCATAGATGGGGGCCATTACGAATTTGTCAGAATGCCTTTCGGGCTTAAGAACGCCCCAGCTACTTTCCAGAGAGTGATGGACTCAGTCCTTGGTGAACTTATAGGCGTCAAGTGCTTGGTTTACTTAGACGATATTATCATCTTTTCACCTTCCCTGCAAGAACATAATTTAGACCTTAAGGCTGTCTTTGCCAGGTTGAGGAGAGCCAACTTTAAGGTCCGCTTAAGCAAGTCATTTTTCTTCCAAAAAGAAATAGATTTCTTGGGGCACGTTGTCACGCAGAACGGAGTCAAACCCAACCCACAAAAAATAGAAATCATAAAACGATTTCCCCTACCCAAAACACGTCGGGAAATTAAATCTTTCCTGGGTCTTTTGGGTTATTACAGCAAATTTGTAAAAGATTATGCAAAAATAACCAAACCTTTAACCATTAAATTAAGAGGAAAAGGAAAACCAATTATAGACCAAGAATTCATAAACGCATTTGAATTTTGCAAAACACTTCTTTGCAATGATCCCATCCTCTTGTACCCCGACTTTGACAAACCTTTCATCCTAACTACAGATGCGAGTAACTATGCCCTAGGGGCAATACTTTCACAAGGGAACATTGGATCCGATAGACCAGTGTACTATGCTAGTAGAACCCTGAACAAAGCCGAAGAAAATTATGATACAACAGAAAGAGAAATGTTAGCCATAATATGGGCCTGCTCCCGCTTTCGTCCATACTTGCTTGGGAAAAAGTTCAAAATAATTACAGACCACAAGCCTTTAACATGGCTTATGAGTATGAAAGACCCCTCTTCAAAGTGTGTTCGGTGGGCTTTAAAATTGGCTGAGTTCGATTACGAAATTATATATAAAAAAGGAACACAAAATACTAATGCAGATGCGCTTAGCCGTATTAGAAAAGAGGAAATTAATCTTAATGACGAAATTTCTAATCACGCAACCGATGGTGATACCATTCACTCAGGTCAAGAAGACCTTGACATAGGAATATATATATCCGAAAAACCACTTAACGACTTCAACATTCAAATTATACTTCAAACCGGAGATATTCCCGGGACAACTACGACAGCGCCATTTGGAAAGAAAATCAGACGCACAGTGACAATGAGAGAATATAACCTTCAAAACGTGACCGAAATATTAGGTAATATATTAAGACCAAATAGAACACAGGCTATTTATACACCAGATAATGTATTTGCACTCGTAAACGAAGCCTACTTAAAATATTTTAGTTCAGGGAAAATATTCATACTGTTGAGGAGTATGGAACTCCTAAGGGATGTAGTCGATACTGATGAACAACAGGAGACAATTAGAAATTACCATACCAATAACAACCATAGAGGTATAACAGAAACATTTCTACACCTGAAACGAAAAGTTTACTTCCCCCACATGAAAGGAAAGATAACTGAACTAATAAACAAATGTGACATCTGCCAGACCTTAAAATACGACAGGCGTCCACAAAACTTAACCTTCCAAATCCCGGAAAACCCTGACAAACCCATGGATATTCTCCACATGGACATCTATTCTATTAACAATAAATATATTTTGACTATAATTGATAAATTCTCCAGATTTGCTAGTGCATACACCATACCAGCTAGAAGCAGCCTTAATGTAACAAAATCTCTAAAAAATTTTTTGTCCCAATTTGGCAAACCTAGGAAAATCGTTTGCGATCAAGGCCCAGAATTCGCATCAAGCATCCTTTCAGACCTGTGTAAACAGTATGACATTTGCCTACACAAAACCTCTTTCCAACAATCAACCGGCAACGCACCGGTCGAAAGACTTCACTCTACCTTAACAGAGATCTACCGAATAATCCACGAATTAAAGAAACAAAATAAAACCCCAATTGATCACGACGAGATACTCTCAGAAACCCTTATAACTTATAACGATCAGATCCATTCTGCAACAAAATATACACCTTTCGAGCTATTCACAGGGAAAACACATATGTTCAATAACAAAATCACATTTATCAATGAACAAGATTACCTTCAGAAATTAAACGAATTTCAAGAAACCCTGTACCCCAAAGTTAAAGAGATCTTACAGAAACAAGTAAAAGATAGAATTGATAAACTTAACGAAACCAGAAATGAACCTCTCCCTTTGCCCCATCTAGCAACAGTATTTAGAAAAGAAAATAGAAGGAACAAACTAACCCCAAGATTTACACAACACCAAGTCCTAGAAGACAAAGGTGCAGTCTTTATTTCACACAAAAAACAGAAAATACACAAATCTAAAATTAAAAAAAGAATTAAGAGAAACAACACTAACCGAAAGTAATACCTTACAGGTCCTCGACCCAGACACTTAATATTCAAGAACTGGAGGATAACCGACCGATAGCCACCCTAGATCTGGGAGACGCCCGAATTATCAATAGTTACAAAAATTTAATACATGTCATACACGTAGAAGATTTCATAAATAACACACAAATTATTGAATCAACTTTAGAAACTCTCGCTAAAGAAAACCAAAAAGGAAATGAAAACTCAATCGAAGTCCTAAAAATTAAACTCAGACAAGTAAAAGACAGATTAACCTCCTTAATACCATTTCATAGGAGAAAGAGAGGACTAATAAATGGCCTAGGTAGCATTATTAAGACTATTACTGGAAATATGGACGCGAATGACGCGGAGAGAATAACAAAAATAATTGGGAAAATTAGAGAAGAACAAGGAAAGGTATTAAACGAATTTGAAAGTCAGATAATTACAAATAATGAGATAACAATAAAATTCAAAAACATAACAGATCATATAAATAGGGAACAAGAAATAATAAGTAAATATTTTAAGCAATCTCAAAATGAAATTTTTAGACACATTAAAGAAGAAGATGAGGAAATTCATAAATTACAGTACATAAACAGAATTAACCTAAATATAGATATTTTGGGAGATCAGTTAGAAAAAATATCTGAAAGTCTTTTACTGGCTAAACTTAACATTATACCTAAATACATTTTGACCCCAAAAGAAATTGCAAAAATTAAAATTATCCTAGAAAAACAAGGAGTTACTGTCGAATCAGAAGACTTCTTATATCGCCTTCTGCAAATGCAAGCCTTCCACTTTGGAAATGATATAATATTTAACGTAATGATTCCAATTTTACACGAAAACACTTATAAATATAAGCACATAATATCACTACCACTTAATAAAACAGAATATGTAATATCACCTAAATACGTAGCTCACTTAAGAAACACATTTTTCTATTTCGAAAACGCATGTAACATGGTAGATTCTATTGCATTTTGCGACAAGCCAGACGTGGACAACTACTCCGGGTGCCTCGACAAAATAATTCTGGGACAAAAACCACTCTGCAACACCAGAGACATTGGAGAGCAGGAGCGAATCTTCGAACCAGAGAGGGGAGTGATCTTCATACTGAATGGCAAAGACATACACTTAGAAACAGACTGCGGCGAACCCCAAACACTAACCGGTTCCGCTATCATCCATTTCAAAGGATGCACGATACAACTGAATGGATTAACTTACGACGGCCTTCAACTAGAGGAGGAGGAAGAAGTGGAAATTATTTTACCAATGATCCAGTATTCCAAAGCCCACACAAACATTACAACAAGCGAGCTGAACCTACACAAACTGGAAATTGCAACAAACAACACCCACACCAGAATACTACACCTGGAAGATATTGCCGGAACCCACTCAATTATAGCGGACCTAGTAATACTTACCCTGGTGATAATCACAATAATCATTTCTCTAAAGCTCAAGAAACGGAAAAAAACATTCATCACTGATATAACACTACCCACTTTTACATCGACTTCCATTCCCTCATTGTGGCCCTCACTCCATTCCAAGGGGGAGGAGTTACCAGCACCCATGCTGGATCACCCCCGAAACCCCCTCGTCTACACCATCAAATAATGTAGACATCAGCACTCATACATATGTCACCAAATAATGTAAACATCAGCATTCATACGGATCACCCCCGAAACCCCCTCGTCTACACCAACAAAACACCAGCAACATTGTCCCAGACTCAAGAGTTGGGCAACAAGCAACTCAGCAGTCGGCATCCGGAGGCAACGACCAACGTCCAAAATGCAACGTAAACACATTCTTTTATATACATAACTTATGTACATGGCTTAAGTCTTTTTAGCTGGGCTAACCCAGAGCATATTTTATTTTGAATAAAACACTTCCATTTTGAACTTGAAAGAAGACGGGTGTTATTATTGGGGTACAATCTAAAGAGAGGCTTGACCATTCTTTAACTCTTATCTTCCTGGAATTGGAATAATCCTAAGGGAATCCTTCAACCTACATCCTTGCGGACTTAACCTTGGGTCCTTACTAAACATCCTCTCAACGGGATATAACTCCCGCCTTTTATGGAATATTTTTAGCCATTTTTGGATATTTTTCTCATCGGAGTGGTGAAGCTTTCAATTGGCCTCGATTTCTGATCCAAAGACCTGCCTTTTATGGAATATTTTTAGCCATTTTTGGATATTTTTCTCATCGGAGTGGTGAAGCTTTCAATTGGCCTCGATTTCTGATCCAAAGACCTGCCTTTTATGGAATATTTTTAGCCATTTTTGGATATTTTTTTCATCGGAGTGGTGAAGCTTTCAACTGGCCTCGATTTCTGATCCAAAGACCTGCCTTTTATGGAATATTTTTAGCCATTTTTGGATATTTTTCTCATCGGAGTGGTGAAGCTTTCAACTGGCCTCGATTTCTGATCCAAAGACCTGCCTTTTATGGAATATTTTTAGCCATTTTTGGATATTTTTCTCATCGGAGTGGTGAAGCTTTCAACTGGCCTCGATTTCTGATCCAAAGACCTGCCTTTTATGGAATATTTTTAGCCATTTTTGGATATTTTTCTCATCGGAGTGGTGAAGCTTTCAACTGGCCTCGATTTCTGATCCAAAGACCTGCCTTTTATGGAATATTTTTAGCCATTTTTGGATATTTTTCTCATCGGAGTGGTGAAGCTTTCAACTGGCCTCGATTTCTGATCCAAAGACCTGCCTTTTATGGAATATTTTTAGCCATTTTTGGATATTTTCCTCATCGGAGTGGTGAAGCTTTCAACTGGCCTCGATTTCTGATCCAAAGACCTGCCTTTTATGGAATATTTTTAGCCATTTTTGGATATTTTCCTCATCGGAGTGGTGAAGCTTTCAATTGGCCTCGATTTCTGATCCAAAGACCTGCCTTTTATGGAATATTTTTAGCCATTTTTGGATATTTTCCTCATCGGAGTGGTGAAGCTTTCAACTGGCCTCGATTTCTGATCCAAAGACCTGCCTTTTATGGAATATTTTTAGCCATTTTTGGATATTTTCCTCATCGGAGTGGTGAAGCTTTCAACTGGCCTCGATTTCTGATCCAAAGACCTGCCTTTTATGGAATATTTTTAGCCATTTTTGGATATTTTCCTCATCGGAGTGGTGAAGCTTTCAATTGGCCTCGATTTCTGATCCAAAGACCTGCCTTTTATGGAATATTTTTAGCCATTTTTGGATATTTTCTCATCGGAGTGGTGAAGCTTTCAACTGGCCTCGATTTCTGATCCAAAGACCTGCCTTTTATGGAATATTTTTAGCCATTTTTGGATATTTTCCTCATCGGAGTGGTGAAGCTTTCAATTGGCCTCGATTTCTGATCCAAAGACCTGCCTTTTATGGAATATTTTTAGCCATTTTTGGATATTTTTCTCATCGGAGTGGTGAAGCTTTCAACTGGCCTCGATTTCTGATCCAAAGACCTGCCTTTTATGGAATATTTTTAGCCATTTTTGGATATTTTTCTCATCGGAGTGGTGAAGCTTTCAACTGGCCTCGATTTCTGATCCAAAGACCTGCCTTTTATGGAATATTTTTAGCCATTTTTGGATATTTTCCTCATCGGAGTGGTGAAGCTTTCAATTGGCCTCGATTTCTGATCCAAAGACCTGCCTTTTATGGAATATTTTTAGCCATTTTTGGATATTTTCCTCATCGGAGTGGTGAAGCTTTCAACTGGCCTCGATTTCTGATCCAAAGACCTGCCTTTTATGGAATATTTTTAGCCATTTTTGGATATTTTCCTCATCGGAGTGGTGAAGCTTTCAACTGGCCTCGATTTCTGATCCAAAGACCTGCCTTTTATGGAATATTTTTAGCCATTTTTGGATATTTTTCTCATCGGAGTGGTGAAGCTTTCAATTGGCCTCGATTTCTGATCCAAAGACCTGCCTTTTATGGAATATTTTTAGCCATTTTTGGATATTTTTCTCATCGGAGTGGTGAAGCTTTCAATTGGCCTCGATTTCTGATCCAAAGACCTGCCTTTTATGGAATATTTTTAGCCATTTTTGGATATTTTTCTCATCGGAGTGGTGAAGCTTTCAACTGGCCTCGATTTCTGATCCAAAGACCTGCCTTTTATGGAATATTTTTAGCCATTTTTGGATATTTTCCTCATCGGAGTGGTGAAGCTTTCAATTGGCCTCGATTTCTGATCCAAAGACCTGCCTTTTATGGAATATTTTTAGCCATTTTTGGATATTTTTCTCATCGGAGTGGTGAAGCTTTCAACTGGCCTCGATTTCTGATCCAAAGACCTGCCTTTTATGGAATATTTTTAGCCATTTTTGGATATTTTTCTCATCGGAGTGGTGAAGCTTTCAACTGGCCTCGATTTCTGATCCAAAGACCTGCCTTTTATGGAATATTTTTAGCCATTTTTGGATATTTTCCTCATCGGAGTGGTGAAGCTTTCAACTGGCCTCGATTTCTGATCCAAAGACCTGCCTTTTATGGAATATTTTTAGCCATTTTTGGATATTTTCCTCATCGGAGTGGTGAAGCTTTCAACTGGCCTCGATTTCTGATCCAAAGACCTGCCTTTTATGGAATATTTTTAGCCATTTTTGGATATTTTCCTCATCGGAGTGGTGAAGCTTTCAACTGGCCTCGATTTCTGATCCAAAGACCTGCCTTTTATGGAATATTTTTAGCCATTTTTGGATATTTTCCTCATCGGAGTGGTGAAGCTTTCAACTGGCCTCGATTTCTGATCCAAAGACCTGCCTTTTATGGAATATTTTTAGCCATTTTTGGATATTTTTCTCATCGGAGTGGTGAAGCTTTCAACTGGCCTCGATTTCTGATCCAAAGACCTGCCTTTTATGGAATATTTTTAGCCATTTTTGGATATTTTTCTCATCGGAGTGGTGAAGCTTTCAACTGGCCTCGATTTCTGATCCAAAGACCTGCCTTTTATGGAATATTTTTAGCCATTTTTGGATATTTTCCTCATCGGAGTGGTGAAGCTTTCAATTGGCCTCGATTTCTGATCCAAAGACCTGCCTTTTATGGAATATTTTTAGCCATTTTTGGATATTTTTCTCATCGGAGTGGTGAAGCTTTCAACTGGCCTCGATTTCTGATCCAAAGACCTGCCTTTTATGGAATATTTTTAGCCATTTTTGGATATTTTCCTCATCGGAGTGGTGAAGCTTTCAACTGGCCTCGATTTCTGATCCAAAGACCTGCCTTTTATGGAATATTTTTAGCCATTTTTGGATATTTTCCTCATCGGAGTGGTGAAGCTTTCAATTGGCCTCGATTTCTGATCCAAAGACCTGCCTTTTATGGAATATTTTTAGCCATTTTTGGATATTTTTCTCATCGGAGTGGTGAAGCTTTCAACTGGCCTCGATTTCTGATCCAAAGACCTGCCTTTTATGGAATATTTTTAGCCATTTTTGGATATTTTCCTCATCGGAGTGGTGAAGCTTTCAACTGGCCTCGATTTCTGATCCAAAGACCTGCCTTTTATGGAATATTTTTAGCCATTTTTGGATATTTTCCTCATCGGAGTGGTGAGCTTTCAATTGGCCTCGATTTCTGATCCAAAGACCTGCCTTTTATGGAATATTTTTAGCCATTTTTGGATATTTTTCTCATCGGAGTGGTGAAGCTTTCAACTGGCCTCGATTTCTGATCCAAAGACCTGCCTTTTATGGAATATTTTTAGCCATTTTTGGATATTTTCCTCATCGGAGTGGTGAAGCTTTCAACTGGCCTCGATTTCTGATCCAAAGACCTGCCTTTTATGGAATATTTTTAGCCATTTTTGGATATTTTCCTCATCGGAGTGGTGAAGCTTTCAACTGGCCTCGATTTCTGATCCAAAGACCTGCCTTTTATGGAATATTTTTAGCCATTTTTGGATATTTTCCTCATCGGAGTGGTGAAGCTTTCAACTGGCCTCGATTTCTGATCCAAAGACCTGCCTTTTATGGAATATTTTTAGCCATTTTTGGATATTTTCCTCATCGGAGTGGTGAAGCTTTCAACTGGCCTCGATTTCTGATCCAAAGACCTGCCTTTTATGGAATATTTTTAGCCATTTTTGGATATTTTCCTCATCGGAGTGGTGAAGCTTTCAACTGGCCTCGATTTCTGATCCAAAGACCTGCCTTTTATGGAATATTTTTAGCCATTTTTGGATATTTTCCTCATCGGAGTGGTGAAGCTTTCAACTGGCCTCGATTTCTGATCCAAAGACCTGCCTTTTATGGAATATTTTTAGCCATTTTTGGATATTTTCCTCATCGGAGTGGTGAAGCTTTCAACTGGCCTCGATTTCTGATCCAAAGACCTGCCTTTTATGGAATATTTTTAGCCATTTTTGGATATTTTTCTCATCGGAGTGGTGAAGCTTTCAACTGGCCTCGATTTCTGATCCAAAGACCTGCCTTTTATGGAATATTTTTAGCCATTTTTGGATATTTTCCTCATCGGAGTGGTGAAGCTTTCAACTGGCCTCGATTTCTGATCCAAAGACCTGCCTTTTATGGAATATTTTTAGCCATTTTTGGATATTTTTCTCATCGGAGTGGTGAAGCTTTCAATTGGCCTCGATTTCTGATCCAAAGACCTGCCTTTTATGGAATATTTTTAGCCATTTTTGGATATTTTCCTCATCGGAGTGGTGAAGCTTTCAACTGGCCTCGATTTCTGATCCAAAGACCTGCCTTTTATGGAATATTTTTAGCCATTTTTGGATATTTTTCTCATCGGAGTGGTGAAGCTTTCAACTGGCCTCGATTTCTGATCCAAAGACCTGCCTTTTATGGAATATTTTTAGCCATTTTTGGATATTTTCCTCATCGGAGTGGTGAAGCTTTCAACTGGCCTCGATTTCTGATCCAAAGACCTGCCTTTTATGGAATATTTTTAGCCATTTTTGGATATTTTCCTCATCGGAGTGGTGAAGCTTTCAACTGGCCTCGATTTCTGATCCAAAGACCTGCCTTTTATGGAATATTTTTAGCCATTTTTGGATATTTTTCTCATCGGAGTGGTGAAGCTTTCAATTGGCCTCGATTTCTGATCCAAAGACCTGCCTTTTATGGAATATTTTTAGCCATTTTTGGATATTTTTCTCATCGGAGTGGTGAAGCTTTCAACTGGCCTCGATTTCTGATCCAAAGACCTGCCTTTTATGGAATATTTTTAGCCATTTTTGGATATTTTCCTCATCGGAGTGGTGAAGCTTTCAACTGGCCTCGATTTCTGATCCAAAGACCTGCCTTTTATGGAATATTTTTAGCCATTTTTGGATATTTTCCTCATCGGAGTGGTGAAGCTTTCAACTGGCCTCGATTTCTGATCCAAAGACCTGCCTTTTATGGAATATTTTTAGCCATTTTTGGATATTTTTCTCATCGGAGTGGTGAAGCTTTCAATTGGCCTCGATTTCTGATCCAAAGACCTGCCTTTTATGGAATATTTTTAGCCATTTTTGGATATTTTCCTCATCGGAGTGGTGAAGCTTTCAACTGGCCTCGATTTCTGATCCAAAGACCTGCCTTTTATGGAATATTTTTAGCCATTTTTGGATATTTTCCTCATCGGAGTGGTGAAGCTTTCAATTGGCCTCGATTTCTGATCCAAAGACCTGCCTTTTATGGAATATTTTTAGCCATTTTTGGATATTTTCCTCATCGGAGTGGTGAAGCTTTCAACTGGCCTCGATTTCTGATCCAAAGACCTGCCTTTTATGGAATATTTTTAGCCATTTTTGGATATTTTCCTCATCGGAGTGGTGAAGCTTTCAACTGGCCTCGATTTCTGATCCAAAGACCTGCCTTTTATGGAATATTTTTAGCCATTTTTGGATATTTTCCTCATCGGAGTGGTGAAGCTTTCAATTGGCCTCGATTTCTGATCCAAAGACCTGCCTTTTATGGAATATTTTTAGCCATTTTTGGATATTTTCCTCATCGGAGTGGTGAAGCTTTCAACTGGCCTCGATTTCTGATCCAAAGACCTGCCTTTTATGGAATATTTTTAGCCATTTTTGGATATTTTCCTCATCGGAGTGGTGAAGCTTTCAACTGGCCTCGATTTCTGATCCAAAGACCTGCCTTTTATGGAATATTTTTAGCCATTTTTGGATATTTTCCTCATCGGAGTGGTGAAGCTTTCAACTGGCCTCGATTTCTGATCCAAAGACCTGCCTTTTATGGAATATTTTTAGCCATTTTTGGATATTTTTCTCATCGGAGTGGTGAAGCTTTCAATTGGCCTCGATTTCTGATCCAAAGACCTGCCTTTTATGGAATATTTTTAGCCATTTTTGGATATTTTTCTCATCGGAGTGGTGAAGCTTTCAATTGGCCTCGATTTCTGATCCAAAGACCTGCCTTTTATGGAATATTTTTAGCCATTTTTGGATATTTTCCTCATCGGAGTGGTGAAGCTTTCAACTGGCCTCGATTTCTGATCCAAAGACCTGCCTTTTATGGAATATTTTTAGCCATTTTTGGATATTTTTCTCATCGGAGTGGTGAAGCTTTCAATTGGCCTCGATTTCTGATCCAAAGACCTGCCTTTTATGGAATATTTTTAGCCATTTTTGGATATTTTCCTCATCGGAGTGGTGAAGCTTTCAACTGGCCTCGATTTCTGATCCAAAGACCTGCCTTTTATGGAATATTTTTAGCCATTTTTGGATATTTTCCTCATCGGAGTGGTGAAGCTTTCAACTGGCCTCGATTTCTGATCCAAAGACCTGCCTTTTATGGAATATTTTTAGCCATTTTTGGATATTTTCCTCATCGGAGTGGTGAAGCTTTCAACTGGCCTCGATTTCTGATCCAAAGACCTGCCTTTTATGGAATATTTTTAGCCATTTTTGGATATTTTCCTCATCGGAGTGGTGAAGCTTTCAACTGGCCTCGATTTCTGATCCAAAGACCTGCCTTTTATGGAATATTTTTAGCCATTTTTGGATATTTTCCTCATCGGAGTGGTGAAGCTTTCAATGGCCTCGATTTCTGATCCAAAGACCTGCCTTTTATGGAATATTTTTAGCCATTTTTGGATATTTTCCTCATCGGAGTGGTGAAGCTTTCAACTGGCCTCGATTTCTGATCCAAAGACCTGCCTTTTATGGAATATTTTTAGCCATTTTTGGATATTTTCCTCATCGGAGTGGTGAAGCTTTCAACTGGCCTCGATTTCTGATCCAAAGACCTGCCTTTTATGGAATATTTTTAGCCATTTTTGGATATTTTTCTCATCGGAGTGGTGAAGCTTTCAACTGGCCTCGATTTCTGATCCAAAGACCTGCCTTTAATGGAATATTTTTAGCCATTTTTGGATATTTTCCTCATCGGAGTGGTGAAGCTTTCAACTGGCCTCGATTTCTGATCCAAAGACCTGCCTTTTATGGAATATTTTTAGCCATTTTTGGATATTTTCCTCATCGGAGTGGTGAAGCTTTCAATTGGCCTCGATTTCTGATCCAAAGACCTGCCTTTAATGGAATATTTTTAGCCATTTTTGGATATTTTCCTCATCGGAGTGGTGAAGCTTTCAACTGGCCTCGATTTCTGATCCAAAGACCTGCCTTTTATGGAATATTTTTAGCCATTTTTGGATATTTTCCTCATCGGAGTGGTGAAGCTTTCAACTGGCCTCGATTTCTGATCCAAAGACCTGCCTTTTATGGAATATTTTTAGCCATTTTTGGATATTTTTCTCATCGGAGTGGTGAAGCTTTCAACTGGCCTCGATTTCTGATCCAAAGACCTGCCTTTTATGGAATATTTTTAGCCATTTTTGGATATTTTCCTCATCGGAGTGGTGAAGCTTTCAACTGGCCTCGATTTCTGATCCAAAGACCTGCCTTTTATGGAATATTTTTAGCCATTTTTGGATATTTTCCTCATCGGAGTGGTGAAGCTTTCAACTGGCCTCGATTTCTGATCCAAAGACCTGCCTTTAATGGAATATTTTTAGCCATTTTTGGATATTTTCCTCATCGGAGTGGTGAAGCTTTCAACTGGCCTCGATTTCTGATCCAAAGACCTGCCTTTTATGGAATATTTTTAGCCATTTTTGGATATTTTCCTCATCGGAGTGGTGAAGCTTTCAACTGGCCTCGATTTCTGATCCAAAGACCTGCCTTTTATGGAATATTTTTAGCCATTTTTGGATATTTTTCTCATCGGAGTGGTGAAGCTTTCAATTGGCCTCGATTTCTGATCCAAAGACCTGCCTTTTATGGAATATTTTTAGCCATTTTTGGATATTTTTCTCATCGGAGTGGTGAAGCTTTCAACTGGCCTCGATTTCTGATCCAAAGACCTGCCTTTAATGGAATATTTTTAGCCATTTTTGGATATTTTCCTCATCGGAGTGGTGAAGCTTTCAACTGGCCTCGATTTCTGATCCAAAGACCTGCCTTTTATGGAATATTTTTAGCCATTTTTGGATATTTTCCTCATCGGAGTGGTGAAGCTTTCAACTGGCCTCGATTTCTGATCCAAAGACCTGCCTTTTATGGAATATTTTTAGCCATTTTTGGATATTTTCCTCATCGGAGTGGTGAAGCTTTCAATTGGCCTCGATTTCTGATCCAAAGACCTGCCTTTAATGGAATATTTTTAGCCATTTTTGGATATTTTTCTCATCGGAGTGGTGAAGCTTTCAACTGGCCTCGATTTCTGATCCAAAGACCTGCCTTTTATGGAATATTTTTAGCCATTTTTGGATATTTTTCTCATCGGAGTGGTGAAGCTTTC
>JBAMCM010000608.1:0-45958 GCA_037075145.1 Scaptodrosophila latifasciaeformis | reverse complement strand
AAACTCTTTTCGAAGTTTTTCTGCCGTAAATCACATGAACGGGATTGGTAGGTAAATAGGGCCAATTTAGGTTGGTACGATAGCTATATATTTTACTACCCTGGTTTCAATTAAATTCAGCACAAACCCGTATATTTATGTTAGAAACGTGTGTGCTGAATTTATAAAAGATGAGTCAGTAAATGTGCGAATATAGTGCTACGATGCGGCCTGTTATACGAAGTTTCGTACCTTAAACCGTTCTAGGTTCGCTTGTCTGCTATATGATATAGTGCTACGAAGCGGCCTGTTATACGAAGTTTTATCAAAATAGCTTTTAAACTTGTATAGAATCAAAGGAACAGATTAGAAACTCTTTTCGAAGATTTTTCTGCCGTAAATCACATAAACGGGATTGGTAGGTAAATAGGGCCAATTTAGGTTGGTACGATAGCTATATATTATAGTAACCTGGTTTCAATTAAATTCAGCACAAACCCGTATATTTATGTTAGAAACGTGTGTGCTGAGTTTATAAAAGATGAGTCAGTAAATGTGCGAATTATACCTTAAACCGTTCTCGGTTCGCTTGGCTGCTATATGATATAGTGCTACGATGCGGCCTGTTATACGAAGTTTCGTACCTTAAACCGTTCTAGGTTCGCTTGTCTGCTATATGATATAGTGCTACGAAGCGGCCTGTTATACGAAGTTTTATCAAAATAGCTTTTAAGCTTGTATAGAATCAAAGGAACAGATTACAAACTCTTTTCTTAGCTTTTTCCGGATTGGTAAGTAAATAGGGCCAATTTAGGTTGGTACGATAGCTATATGGTTTAGTAGCCTGATTTCAATTCAATTCAGCACAAACCCGTATATTTATGTTAGAAACGTGTGTGCTGAGTTTATAAAAGATGAGTCAGTAAATGTGCGAATTATACCTTAAACCGTTCTAGGTTCGGTTGGCTGCTATATGATGTAGTGGTACGATGCGGCCTGTTATACAGTGTTTCATCAAAATAGCTTTCAAACTGAGAGACTAGTTTGTATAGAAACAGACGAACAGGGGACATAGCTATATTCTACATGTTAAGTTTGGGGGTCTACGGTAAGCACTTCTGTGCTTTACAAACATCAGAGCAAAATCAATTTACAGTTTTGTTCTTCGAAAAGAGTATAAACAACATTATGTTCGGCGTCCCGAAGATTACAAACTCTTTTCGAAGTTTTTCTGCCGTAAATCGCATGAACGGGATAGGTAGGAAAATAGGGCCAATTTAGGAAGGTACGATAGCTATATATTTTAGTAGCCTGGTTTCAATTAAATTCAGCACAAACCCGTATATTTATGTTAGAAACGTGTGTGCTGAATATATAAAAGATGAGTCAGTAAATGTGCGAATTATACCTTAAACCGTTCTAGGTTCGGTTGGCTGCTATATGATATAGTGGTACGATGCGGTCTGTTATACAGTGTTTCATCAAAATAGCTTTCAAACTGAGAGACTAGTTTGTATAGAAACAGACGAACAGGGGACATAGCTATATTCTACATGTTAAGTTTGGGGGTCTACGGTAAGCAGTTCTGTGTTTTACAAACATCAGAGCAAAATCAATATACAGTTTTGTTCTTCGAAAAGAGTATAAACAACATTATCTTCGGCGTCCCAATATTACAAACTCTTTTCGAAGTTTTTCTGCCGTAAATCACATGAACGGGATTTGTAGGTAAATAGGGCCAATTTAGCTTGGTACGATAGCTATATATTTTACTACCCTAGTCTCAATTAAATTCAGCACAAACCCGTATATTTATGTTAAAAACGTGTGTGCTGAGTTTATAAAAGATGAGTCAGTAAATGTGCGAATTATACTTTAAACCGTTCTAGGTTCGCATGGCTGTTATATGATATAGTGGGACGATGCGGCCTGTTATAAGAAGTTTCATCAAAATAGCTTTCAAACTGAGAGACTAGTTTGCATAGAATCAAAGGAACAGATTACAAACTCTTTTCGAAGCTTTTTCTACCGTAAGTCACATGAACGGCATTGGTAGGGGCTGTTTTGGTTGGAACGATACCTTAAACCGTTATAGGTTCGCTTGGCTGCTATATGATATAGTGCTATGATGCGGCCTGTTATACGAAGTTTCATCAAAATAGCTTTCTAACTGAAAGATTAGTTTGCATAGAATCAAAAGAACAGATTACAAACTCTTTTCGAAGCTTTTTCTGCCGTAAATCACATGAACGGGATTGGTAGGGCCTGTTTTGGTTGGTACGATAGCTATATGGTTTAGTAGCCTGATTTCAATTAAATTCAGCACAAACCCATATGTTAGAAACGTGTGTGCTGAGTTTCTAAAAGATGAGTCAGTAAATGTGCGAATTATACCTTAAACCATTCTAGGTTCGCTTGGCTGCTATATGATATAGTGCTACGATGCGGCCTGTTATACGAAGTTTCATGAAAATAGCTTTCAAACTGAGAGACTAGTTTCTATAGAATCAAAGGACCAGATTACAAACTCTTTTCGAAGCTTTTTCTGTCATAAATCACATGAACGGGATTGGTAGGGCCTGTTTTGGTTAGTACGATACCTTAAACCGTTCTAGGTTTGCTTGGCTGCTATATGATATAGTGCTACGATGCGGCCTGTTATACGAAGTTTAATCAAAATAATTTTCAAACTGAGAGACTAGTTTCTATAGAATCAAAGGAACAGATTACAAACTCTTTTCGAAGCTTTTTCTACCGTAAATCACATGAACGGGATTGGTAGGGCCTGCTTTGGTTCGTACGATAGCTATATGGTTTAGTAGCCTGATTTCAATTAAGTTCAGCACAAACCCGTATATTTATGTTAGAAACGTGTGTGCTGAGTTTATAAAAGATGAGTCAGTAAATGTGCGAATTATACCTTAAACCGTTCTAGTGTAGTGTATCTACCCTCAATATGTAGAGTAGAGTTAATATGTAAGTAAAGTATATACATTGTGACACTTTGCCACACAAATTATAATAAACATAAATAATATCAAAAGACCACCAACACTTGCATAAACACTCCGGCTCTTGAAATACGATCTGACGCTTATACATAAGCCGATCGCGGAGCGTGAGAATGCTGAGCATGCACTTAGCAGCTCAAGTGGTCAAGCTATGCATAACATATGTATGCCCTCTGCATACACGTGTATATGTATATAATATAACAAACACATAGTCTTAAGCACACAATGTACGGGTAGCTGTACCCAAGAACAGCAAATATGAATTCATTCTAATAAACCGATTCAAACAGAGCAGAAGCTCTGAGCTCCCAAAGCAACCAAACTATTACATTTAAAATTATTTTCATCTTTAAATATTACACTAGGTTGGCTTGGCTGCTATATGATATAGTGGTATGATGCGGCCTGTTATACGAAGTTTCATTAAAATAGCTTTCCAACTGAGAGACTAGTTTGTATAGAAACAGACGAACAGGGGACATAGCTATATTCTACATGTTAATTTTGGGGGTCTACGGTAAGCAGTTCTGTGCTTTACAAACATGAGAGCAAAATCAATATGCAGTTTTATTCTACGAAAAGAGTATAAACAACATTATCTTCGGCATGCCGAAGATTACAAACTCTTTTCGAAGTTTTTCTGCCGTAAATCACATGACCGGGATTGGTAGGTAAATAGGGCCAATTTAGGTTGGTACGATAGCTATATGGTTTAGTAGCCTGGTTTCAATTAAATTCAGCACAAACCCGTATATTTATGTTAGAAACGTGTGTGCTGAGTTTATAAAAGATGAGTCAGTAAATGTGCGAATTATACCTTAAACCGTTCTAGGTTGGCTTGGCTGCTATATGATATAGTGGTATGATGCGGCCTGTTATAAGAAGTTTCATCAAAATAGCTTTCAAACTGAGAGACTAGTTTGCATAGAATCAAAGGAACAGATTACAAACTCTTTTCGAAGCTTTTTCTACCGTAAGTCACATGAACGGCATTGGTAGGGGCTGTTTTGGTTGGAACGATACCTTAAACCGTTATAGGTTCGCTTGGCTGCTATATGATATAGTGCTATGATGCGGCCTGTTATACGAAGTTTCATCAAAATAGCTTTCTAACTGAAAGATTAGTTTGCATAGAATCAAAAGAACAGATTACAAACTCTTTTCGAAGCTTTTTCTGCCGTAAATCACATGAACGGGATTGGTAGGGCCTGTTTTGGTTGGTACGATAGCTATATGGTTTAGTAGCCTGATTTCAATTAAATTCAGCACAAACCCATATGTTAGAAACGTGTGTGCTGAGTTTCTAAAAGATGAGTCAGTAAATGTGCGAATTATACCTTAAACCGTTCTAGGTTCGCTTGGCTGCTATATGATATAGTGCTACGATGCGGCCTGTTATACGAAGTTCCATGAAAATAGCTTTCAAACTGAGAGACTAGTTTCTATAGAATCAAAGGACCAGATTACAAACTCTTTTCGAAGCTTTTTCTGCCATAAATCACATGAACGGGATTGGTAGGGCCTGTTTTGGTTAGTACGATACCTTAAACCGTTCTAGGTTTGCTTGGCTGCTATATGATATAGTGCTACGATGCGGCCTGTTATACGAAGTTTAATCAAAATAATTTTCAAACTGAGAGACTAGTTTCTATAGAATCAAAGGAACAGATTACAAACTCTTTTCGAAGCTTTTTCTACCGTAAATCACATGAACGGGATTGGTAGGGCCTGCTTTGGTTCGTACGATAGCTATATGGTTTAGTAGCCTGATTTCAATTAAATTCAGCACAAACCCGTATATTTATGTTAGAAACGTGTGTGCTGAGTTTATAAAAGATGAGTCAGTAAATGTGCGAATTATACCTTAAACCGTTCTAGTGTAGTGTATCTACCCTCAATATGTAGAGTAGAGTTAATATGTAAGTAAAGTATATACATTGTGACACTTTGCCACACAAATTATAATAAACATAAATAATATCAAAAGACCACCAACACTTGCATAAACACTCCAGCTCTTGAAATACGATCTAACGCTTATACATAAGCCGATCGCGGAGCGTGAGAATGCTGAGCATGCACTTAGCAGCTCAAGTGGTCAAGCTATGCATAACATATGTATGCCCTCTGCATACACGTGTATATGTATATAATATAACAAACACATAGTCTTAAGCACACAATGTACGGGTAGCTGTACCCAAGAACAGCAAATATGAATTCATTCTAATAAACCGATTCAAACAGAGCAGAAGCTCTGAGCTCCCAAAGCAACCAAACTATTACATTTAAAATTATTTTCATCTTTAAATATTACACTAGGTTGGCTTGGCTGCTATATGATATAGTGGTATGATGCGGCCTGTTATACGAAGTTTCATTAAAATAGCTTTCAAACTGAGAGACTAGTTTGTATAGAAACAGACGAACAGGGGACATAGCTATATTCTACATGTTAATTTTGGGGGTCTACGGTAAGCAGTTCTGTGCTTTACAAACATGAGAGCAAAATCAATATGCAGTTTTATTCTTCGAAAAGAGTATAAACAACATTATCTTCGGCATGCCGAAGATTACAAACTCTTTTCGAAGTTTTTCTGCCGTAAATCACATGACCGGGATTGGTAGGTAAATAGGGCCAATTTAGGTTGGTACGATAGCTATATGGTTTAGTAGCCTGGTTTCAATTAAATTCAGCACAAACCCGTATATTTATGTTAGAAACGTGTGTGCTGAGTTTATAAAAGATGAGTCAGTAAATGTGCGAATTATACCTTAAACCGTTCTAGGTTGGCTTGGCTGCTATATGATATAGTGGTATGATGCGGCCTGTTATACGAAGTTTCATTAAAATAGCTTTCAAACTGAGAGACTAGTTTGTATAGAAACAGACGAACAGGGGACATAGCTATATTCTACATGTTAATTTTAGGGGTCTACGGTAAGGAGTTCTGTGCTTTACAAACATGAGAGCAAAATCAATATGCAGTTTTATTCTTCGAAAAGAGTATTAACAACATTATCTTCGGCGTGCCGAAGATTACAAACTCTTTTCGAAGTTTTTCTGCCGTAAATCACATGAACGGGATTGGTAGGTAAATGGGGCCAATTTAGGTTGGTACGATAGCTATATATTTTAGTAGCCTGGTTTCAATTAAATTCAGCACAAATCCGTATATTTATGTTAGAAACGTGTGTGCTGATTTTATAAAAGATGAGTCAGTAAATGTGCGAATTATACCTTAAACCGTTCTCGGTTCACTTGGCTGCTATATGATATAGTGCTACGATGCGGCCTGTTATACGAAGTTTCGTACCTTAAACCGTTCTAGGTTCGCTTGGCTGCTATATGATATAGTGCTACGAAGCGGCCTGTTATACGAAGTTTTATCAAAATAGCTTTTAAACTTTTATAGAATCAAAGGAACAGATTACAAACTCTTTTCGAAGTTTTTCTGCCGTAAATCACATGAACGGGATTGGTAGGTAAATGGGGCCAATTTAGGTTGGTACGATAGCTATATATTTTAGTAGCCTGGTTTCAATTAAATTCAGCACAAATCCGTATATTTATGTTAGAAACGTGTGTGCTGATTTTATAAAAGATGAGTCAGTAAATGTGCGAATTATACCTTAAACCGTTCTCGGTTCGCTTGGCTGCTATATGATATAGTGCTACGATGCGGCCTGTTATACGAAATTTAATCAAAATAATTTTCAAACTGAGAGACTAGTTTCTATAGAATCAAAGGAACAGATTACAAACTCTTTTCGAAGCTTTTTCTACCGTAAATCACATGAACGAGATTGGTAGGGCCTGCTTTGGTTCGTACGATAGCTATATGGTTTAGTAGCCTGATTTCAATTAAGTTCAGCACAAACCCGTATATTTATGTTAGAAACGTGTGTGCTGAGTTTATAAAAGATGAGTCAGTAAATGTGCGAATTATACCTTAAACCGTTCTAGTGTAGTGTATCTACCCTCAATATGTAGAGTAGAGTTAATATGTAAGTAAAGTATATACATTGTGACACTTTGCCACACAAATTATAATAAACATAAATAATATCAAAAGACCACCAACACTTGCATAAACACTCCAGCTCTTGAAATACGATCTGACGCTTATACATAAGCCGATCGCGGAGCGTGAGAATGCTGAGCATGCACTTAGCAGCTCAAGTGGTCAAGCTATGCATAACATATGTATGCCCTCTGCATACACGTGTATATGTATATAATATAACAAACACATAGTCTTAAGCACACAATGTACGGGTAGCTGTACCCAAGAACAGCAAATATGAATTCTTTCTAATAAACCGATTCAAACAGAGCAGAAGCTCTGAGCTCCCAAAGCAACCAAACTATTACATTTAAAATTATTTTCATCTTTAAATATTACACTAATAATAATAAACATAAATAATATCAAAAGACCACCAACACTTGCATAAACACTCCAGCTCTTGAAATACGATCTGACGCTTATACATAAGCCGATCGCGGAGCGTGAGAATGCTGAGCATGCACTTAGCAGCTCAAGTGGTCAAGCTATGCATAACATATGTATGCCCTCTGCATACACGTGTATATGTATATAATATAACAAACACATAGTCTTAAGCACACAATGTACGGGTAGCTGTACCCAAGAACAGCAAATATGAATTCTTTCTAATAAACCGATTCAAACAGAGCAGAAGCTCTGAGCTCCCAAAGCAACCAAACTATTACATTTAAAATTATTTTCATCTTTAAATATTACACTAGGTTGGCTTGGCTGCTATATGATATAGTGGTATGATGCGGCCTGTTATACGAAGTTTCATTAAAATAGCTTTCAAACTGAGAGACTAGTTTGTATAGAAACAGACGAACAGGGGACATAGCTATATTCTACATGTTAATTTTGGGGGTCTACGGTAAGCAGTTCTGTGCTTTACAAACATGAGAGCAAAATCAATATGCAGTTTTATTCTACGAAAAGAGTATAAACAACATTATCTTCGGCATGCCGAAGATTACAAACTCTTTTCCAAGTTTTTCTGCCGTAAATCACATGACCGGGATTGGTAGGTAAATAGGGCCAATTTAGGTTGGTACGATAGCTATATGGTTTAGTAGCCTGGTTTCAATTAAATTCAGCACAAACCCGTATATTTATGTTAGAAACGTGTGTGCTGAGTTTATAAAAGATGAGTCAGTAAATGTGCGAATTATACCTTAAACCGTTCTAGGTTGGCTTGGCTGCTATATGATATAGTGGTATGATGCGGCCTGTTATAAGAAGTTTCATCAAAATAGCTTTCAAACTGAGAGACTAGTTTGCATAGAATCAAAGGAACAGATTACAAACTCTTTTCGAAGCTTTTTCTACCGTAAGTCAATGAACGGCATTGGTAGGGGCTGTTTTGGTTGGAACGATACCTTAAACCGTTATAGGTTCGCTTGGCTGCTATATGATATAGTGCTATGATGCGGCCTGTTATACGAAGTTTCATCAAAATAGCTTTCTAACTGAAAGATTAGTTTGCATAGAATCAAAAGAACAGATTACAAACTCTTTTCGAAGCTTTTTCTGCCGTAAATCACATGAACGGGATTGGTAGGGCCTGTTTTGGTTGGTACGATAGCTATATGGTTTAGTAGCCTGATTTCAAGTAATTCAGCACAAACCCATATGTTAGAAACGTGTGTGCTGAGTTTCTAAAAGATGAGTCAGTAAATGTGCGAATTATACCTTAAACCGTTCTAGGTTCGCTTGGCTGCTATATGATATAGTGCTACGATGCGGCCTGTTATACGAAGTTTCATGAAAATAGCTTTCAAACTGAGAGACTAGTTTCTATAGAATCAAAGGACCAGATTACAAACTCTTTTCGAAGCTTTTTCTGCCATAAATCACATGAACGGGATTGGTAGGGCCTGTTTTGGTTAGTACGATACCTTAAACCGTTCTAGGTTTGCTTGGCTGCTATATGATATAGTGCTACGATGCGGCCTGTTATACGAAGTTTAATCAAAATAATTTTCAAACTGAGAGACTAGTTTCTATAGAATCAAAGGAACAGATTACAAACTCTTTTCGAAGCTTTTTCTACCGTAAATCACATGAACGGGATTGGTAGGGCCTGCTTTGGTTCGTACGATAGCTATATGGTTTAGTAGCCTGATTTCACTTAAATCAGCACAAACCCGTATATTTATGTTAGAAACGTGTGCTGAGTTATAAAGATAGTCATAAATGTGCGAATTATACCTTAAACCGTTCTAGGTAGTGTATCTACCCTCTATTAAGTAGAGTTAATATGTAAGTAAAGTATATACATTGTGACACTTTGCCACACAATTAATAAACATAAATAATATCAAAAGACCACCAACACTTGCATAAACACTCCAGCTCTTGAAAACGATCTAACGCTTATACATAAGCCGATCGCGGGCGTAAATGCTACATCCTTCAGCTCAAGTGGTCAATCATAACATGTACCCTCTCATACACGTGTATAGTATTATAACAACACATAGTCTTACACACAATTACGTCTTACCCGAACAGCAATAAATTCATCTTAACCGATCAACAACAAAGCTCTACCCCAAAGCAACCAAACTATTACATTTAAAATATTCACTTTAAAATACACTAGTTGCTTGCTCTATATATATAGTGGTATATCGGCTTGTTAACAAGTTTCATAAAATAGCTTTCAAACTAAACTAGTTTGTATAGAAACAGACGAACAGGGGACATAGCTATATTCTACAGTTAATTTGGGGGTCTACGGTAAGAGTCTGTCTTTACAAACATAGAGCAAAATCAAAGCAGTTTTATTCTTCGAAAAGAGTATTAACAACATTACTTCGGCGTGCCGAAGATTACAAACTCTTTCGAAGTTTTTCTGCCGTAAATCACATAACGGGATTGGTAGGTAAATGGGGCCAATTAGGTTGGTACGATAGCTATATATTTTAGTAGCCTGGTTTCATTAAATTCAGCACAAATCCGTATATTTATGTTAGAAACGTGTGTGCTGATTTTATAAAAGATAGTCATAAATTGCGATTATACCTTAAACCGTTCTCGGCCTTGCTGCTATATGATATAGTGCTACGATGCGGCCTGTTATACGAATTTAATCAAAATAATTTTCAACTGAGAGACTGTTTCTTGAATCGGAACGATTACAAACTCTTTTCGAAGCTTTTTCTACCGTAAATCACAGAACGAGATTGGTAGGGCCTGCTTTGGTTCGTACGATAGCTATATGGTTTAGTAGCCTGATTTCAATTAAGTTCAGCACAAACCCGTATATTTATGTTAGAAACGTGTGTGCTGAGTTTATAAAAGATGAGTCAGTAAATGTGCGAATTATACCTTAAACCGTTCTAGTGTAGTGTATCTACCCTCAATATGTAGAGTAGAGTTAATATGTAAGTAAAGTATATACATTGTGACACTTTGCCACACAAATTATAATAAACATAAATAATATCAAAAGACCACCAACACTTGCATAAACACTCCAGCTCTTGAAATACGATCTGACGCTTATACATAAGCCGATCGCGGAGCGTGAGAATGCTGAGCATGCACTTAGCAGCTCAAGTGGTCAAGCTATGCATAACATATGTATGCCCTCTGCATACACGTGTATATGTATATAATATAACAAACACATAGTCTTAAGCACACAATGTACGGGTTGCTGTACCCAAGAACAGCAAATATGAATTCATTCTAATAAACCGATTCAAACAGAGCAGAAGCTCTGAGCTCCCAAAGCAACCAAACTATTACATTTAAAATTATTTTCATCTTTAAATATTACACTAATAATAATAAACATAAATAATATCAAAAGACCACCAACACTTGCATAAACACTCCAGCTCTTGAAATACGATCTGACGCTTATACATAAGCCGATCGCGGAGCGTGAGAATGCTGAGCATGCACTTAGCAGCTCAAGTGGTCAAGCTATGCATAACATATGTATGCCCTCTGCATACACGTGTATATGTATATAATATAACAAACACATAGTCTTAAGCACACAATGTACGGGTTGCTGTACCCAAGAACAGCAAATATGAATTCATTCTAATAAACCGATTCAAACAGAGCAGAAGCTCTGAGCTCCCAAAGCAACCAAACTATTACATTTAAAATTATTTTCATCTTTAAATATTACACTAGGTTGGCTTGGCTGCTATATGATATAGTGGTATGATGCGGCCTGTTATACGAAGTTTCATTAAAATAGCTTTCAAACTGAGAGACTAGTTTGTATAGAAACAGACGAACAGGGGACATAGCTATATTCTACATGTTAATTTTGGGGGTCTACGGTAAGCAGTTCTGTGCTTTACAAACATGAGAGCAAAATCAATATGCAGTTTTATTCTACGAAAAGAGTATAAACAACATTATCTTCGGCATGCCGAAGATTACAAACTCTTTTCCAAGTTTTTCTGCCGTAAATCACATGACCGGGATTGGTAGGTAAATAGGGCCAATTTAGGTTGGTACGATAGCTATATGGTTTAGTAGCCTGGTTTCAATTAAATTCAGCACAAACCCGTATATTTATGTTAGAAACGTGTGTGCTGAGTTTATAAAAGATGAGTCAGTAAATGTGCGAATTATACCTTAAACCGTTCTAGGTTGGCTTGGCTGCTATATGATATAGTGGTATGATGCGGCCTGTTATAAGAAGTTTCATCAAAATAGCTTTCAAACTGAGAGACTAGTTTGCATAGAATCAAAGGAACAGATTACAAACTCTTTTCGAAGCTTTTTCTACCGTAAGTCAATGAACGGCATTGGTAGGGGCTGTTTTGGTTGGAACGATACCTTAAACCGTTATAGGTTCGCTTGGCTGCTATATGATATAGTGCTATGATGCGGCCTGTTATACGAAGTTTCATCAAAATAGCTTTCTAACTGAAAGATTAGTTTGCATAGAATCAAAAGAACAGATTACAAACTCTTTTCGAAGCTTTTTCTGCCGTAAATCACATGAACGGGATTGGTAGGGCCTGTTTTGGTTGGTACGATAGCTATATGGTTTAGTAGCCTGATTTCAAGTAATTCAGCACAAACCCATATGTTAGAAACGTGTGTGCTGAGTTTCTAAAAGATGAGTCAGTAAATGTGCGAATTATACCTTAAACCGTTCTAGGTTGGCTTGGCTGCTATATGATATAGTGGTATGATGCGGCCTGTTATAAGAAGTTTCATCAAAATAGCTTTCAAACTGAGAGACTAGTTTGCATAGAATCAAAGGAACAGATTACAAACTCTTTTCGAAGCTTTTTCTACCGTAAGTCAATGAACGGCATTGGTAGGGGCTGTTTTGGTTGGAACGATACCTTAAACCGTTCTAGGTTTGCTTGGCTGCTATATGATATAGTGCTACGATGCGGCCTGTTATACGAAGTTTAATCAAAATAATTTTCAAACTGAGAGACTAGTTTCTATAGAATCAAAGGAACAGATTACAAACTCTTTTCGAAGCTTTTTCTACCGTAAATCACATGAACGGGATTGGTAGGGCCTGCTTTGGTTCGTACGATAGCTATATGGTTTAGTAGCCTGATTTCACTTAAATTCAGCACAAACCCGTATATTTATGTTAGAAACGTGTGTGCTGAGTTTATAAAAGATGAGTCAGTAAATGTGCGAATTATACCTTAAACCGTTCTAGTGTAGTGTATCTACCCTCAATATGTAGAGTAGAGTTAATATGTAAGTAAAGTATATACATTGTGACACTTTGCCACACAAATTATAATAAACATAAATAATATCAAAAGACCACCAACACTTGCATAAACACTCCAGCTCTTGAAATACGATCTAACGCTTATACATAAGCCGATCGCGGAGCGTGAGAATGCTGAGCATGCACTTAGCAGCTCAAGTGGTCAAGCTATGCATAACATATGTATGCCCTCTGCATACACGTGTATATGTATATAATATAACAAACACATAGTCTTAAGCACACAATGTACGGGTAGCTGTACCCAAGAACAGCAAATATGAATTCATTCTAATAAACCGATTCAAACAGAGCAGAAGCTCTGAGCTCCCAAAGCAACCAAACTATTACATTTAAAATTATTTTCATCTTTAAATATTACACTAGGTTGGCTTGGCTGCTATATGATATAGTGGTATGATGCGGCCTGTTATACGAAGTTTCATTAAAATAGCTTTCAAACTGAGAGACTAGTTTGTATAGAAACAGACGAACAGGGGACATAGCTATATTCTACATGTTAATTTTGGGGGTCTACGGTAAGCAGTTCTGTGCTTTACAAACATGAGAGCAAAATCAATATGCAGTTTTATTCTTCGAAAAGAGTATAAACAACATTATCTTCGGCATGCCGAAGATTACAAACTCTTTTCGAAGTTTTTCTGCCGTAAATCACATGACCGGGATTGGTAGGTAAATAGGGCCAATTTAGGTTGGTACGATAGCTATATGGTTTAGTAGCCTGGTTTCAATTAAATTCAGCACAAACCCGTATATTTATGTTAGAAACGTGTGTGCTGAGTTTATAAAAGATGAGTCAGTAAATGTGCGAATTATACCTTAAACCGTTCTAGGTTGGCTTGGCTGCTATATGATATAGTGGTATGATGCGGCCTGTTATACGAAGTTTCATTAAAATAGCTTTCAAACTGAGAGACTAGTTTGTATAGAAACAGACGAACAGGGGACATAGCTATATTCTACATGTTAATTTTGGGGGTCTACGGTAAGGAGTTCTGTGCTTTACAAACATGAGAGCAAAATCAATATGCAGTTTTATTCTTCGAAAAGAGTATTAACAACATTATCTTCGGCGTGCCGAAGATTACAAACTCTTTTCGAAGTTTTTCTGCCGTAAATCACATGAACGGGATTGGTAGGTAAATGGGGCCAATTTAGGTTGGTACGATAGCTATATATTTTAGTAGCCTGGTTTCAATTAAATTCAGCACAAATCCGTATATTTATGTTAGAAACGTGTGTGCTGATTTTATAAAAGATGAGTCAGTAAATGTGCGAATTATACCTTAAACCGTTCTCGGTTCACTTGGCTGCTATATGATATAGTGCTACGATGCGGCCTGTTATACGAAGTTTCGTACCTTAAACCGTTCTAGGTTCGCTTGGCTGCTATATGATATAGTGCTACGAAGCGGCCTGTTATACGAAGTTTTATCAAAATAGCTTTTAAACTTTTATAGAATCAAAGGAACAGATTACAAACTCTTTTCGAAGTTTTTCTGCCGTAAATCACATGAACGGGATTGGTAGGTAAATGGGGCCAATTTAGGTTGGTACGATAGCTATATATTTTAGTAGCCTGGTTTCAATTAAATTCAGCACAAATCCGTATATTTATGTTAGAAACGTGTGTGCTGATTTTATAAAAGATGAGTCAGTAAATGTGCGAATTATACCTTAAACCGTTCTCGGTTCGCTTGGCTGCTATATGATATAGTGCTACGATGCGGCCTGTTATACGAATTAATAAAAAACATTTTTGAAGCTTTTCCTAATCACTGATTTAATAATAACTTCTTCACACACCGTATATTATTTAAATTATTATAAAAATATCATAAATCAATAACCTTAACCTCTCTTTTTTTTTTCTCCCCCCCTCCTTCTCTCCTTAAAAATAAAAAGTTCTGATTTATAAAAGATGAGTCAGTAAATGTGCGAATTATACCTTAAACCGTTCTCGGTTCGCTTGGCTGCTATATGATATAGTGCTACGATGCGGCCTGTTATACGAAATTTAATCAAAATAATTTTCAAACTGAGAGACTAGTTTCTATAGAATCAAAGGAACAGATTACAAACTCTTTTCGAAGCTTTTTCTACCGTAAATCACATGAACGAGATTGGTAGGGCCTGCTTTGGTTCGTACGATAGCTATATGGTTTAGTAGCCTGATTTCAATTAAGTTCAGCACAAACCCGTATATTTATGTTAGAAACGTGTGTGCTGAGTTTATAAAAGATGAGTCAGTAAATGTGCGAATTATACCTTAAACCGTTCTAGTGTAGTGTATCTACCCTCAATATGTAGAGTAGAGTTAATATGTAAGTAAAGTATATACATTGTGACACTTTGCCACACAAATTATAATAAACATAAATAATATCAAAAGACCACCAACACTTGCATAAACACTCCAGCTCTTGAAATACGATCTGACGCTTATACATAAGCCGATCGCGGAGCGTGAGAATGCTGAGCATGCACTTAGCAGCTCAAGTGGTCAAGCTATGCATAACATATGTATGCCCTCTGCATACACGTGTATATGTATATAATATAACAAACACATAGTCTTAAGCACACAATGTACGGGTAGCTGTACCCAAGAACAGCAAATATGAATTCATTCTAATAAACCGATTCAAACAGAGCAGAAGCTCTGAGCTCCCAAAGCAACCAAACTATTACATTTAAAATTATTTTCATCTTTAAATATTACACTAATAATAATAAACATAAATAATATCAAAAGACCACCAACACTTGCATAAACACTCCAGCTCTTGAAATACGATCTGACGCTTATACATAAGCCGATCGCGGAGCGTGAGAATGCTGAGCATGCACTTAGCAGCTCAAGTGGTCAAGCTATGCATAACATATGTATGCCCTCTGCATACACGTGTATATGTATATAATATAACAAACACATAGTCTTAAGCACACAATGTACGGGTAGCTGTACCCAAGAACAGCAAATATGAATTCATTCTAATAAACCGATTCAAACAGAGCAGAAGCTCTGAGCTCCCAAAGCAACCAAACTATTACATTTAAAATTATTTTCATCTTTAAATATTACACTAGGTTGGCTTGGCTGCTATATGATATAGTGGTATGATGCGGCCTGTTATACGAAGTTTCATTAAAATAGCTTTCAAACTGAGAGACTAGTTTGTATAGAAACAGACGAACAGGGGACATAGCTATATTCTACATGTTAATTTTGGGGGTCTACGGTAAGCAGTTCTGTGCTTTACAAACATGAGAGCAAAATCAATATGCAGTTTTATTCTACGAAAAGAGTATAAACAACATTATCTTCGGCATGCCGAAGATTACAAACTCTTTTCCAAGTTTTTCTGCCGTAAATCACATGACCGGGATTGGTAGGTAAATAGGGCCAATTTAGGTTGGTACGATAGCTATATGGTTTAGTAGCCTGGTTTCAATTAAATTCAGCACAAACCCGTATATTTATGTTAGAAACGTGTGTGCTGAGTTTATAAAAGATGAGTCAGTAAATGTGCGAATTATACCTTAAACCGTTCTAGGTTGGCTTGGCTGCTATATGATATAGTGGTATGATGCGGCCTGTTATAAGAAGTTTCATCAAAATAGCTTTCAAACTGAGAGACTAGTTTGCATAGAATCAAAGGAACAGATTACAAACTCTTTTCGAAGCTTTTTCTACCGTAAGTCAATGAACGGCATTGGTAGGGGCTGTTTTGGTTGGAACGATACCTTAAACCGTTATAGGTTCGCTTGGCTGCTATATGATATAGTGCTATGATGCGGCCTGTTATACGAAGTTTCATCAAAATAGCTTTCTAACTGAAAGATTAGTTTGCATAGAATCAAAAGAACAGATTACAAACTCTTTTCGAAGCTTTTTCTGCCGTAAATCACATGAACGGGATTGGTAGGGCCTGTTTTGGTTGGTACGATAGCTATATGGTTTAGTAGCCTGATTTCAAGTAATTCAGCACAAACCCATATGTTAGAAACGTGTGTGCTGAGTTTCTAAAAGATGAGTCAGTAAATGTGCGAATTATACCTTAAACCGTTCTAGGTTCGCTTGGCTGCTATATGATATAGTGCTACGATGCGGCCTGTTATACGAAGTTTCATGAAAATAGCTTTCAAACTGAGAGACTAGTTTCTATAGAATCAAAGGACCAGATTACAAACTCTTTTCGAAGCTTTTTCTGCCATAAATCACATGAACGGGATTGGTAGGGCCTGTTTTGGTTAGTACGATACCTTAAACCGTTCTAGGTTTGCTTGGCTGCTATATGATATAGTGCTACGATGCGGCCTGTTATACGAAGTTTAATCAAAATAATTTTCAAACTGAGAGACTAGTTTCTATAGAATCAAAGGAACAGATTACAAACTCTTTTCGAAGCTTTTTCTACCGTAAATCACATGAACGGGATTGGTAGGGCCTGCTTTGGTTCGTACGATAGCTATATGGTTTAGTAGCCTGATTTCACTTAAATTCAGCACAAACCCGTATATTTATGTTAGAAACGTGTGTGCTGAGTTTATAAAAGATGAGTCAGTAAATGTGCGAATTATACCTTAAACCGTTCTAGTGTAGTGTATCTACCCTCAATATGTAGAGTAGAGTTAATATGTAAGTAAAGTATATACATTGTGACACTTTGCCACACAAATTATAATAAACATAAATAATATCAAAAGACCACCAACACTTGCATAAACACTCCAGCTCTTGAAATACGATCTAACGCTTATACATAAGCCGATCGCGGAGCGTGAGAATGCTGAGCATGCACTTAGCAGCTCAAGTGGTCAAGCTATGCATAACATATGTATGCCCTCTGCATACACGTGTATATGTATATAATATAACAAACACATAGTCTTAAGCACACAATGTACGGGTAGCTGTACCCAAGAACAGCAAATATGAATTCATTCTAATAAACCGATTCAAACAGAGCAGAAGCTCTGAGCTCCCAAAGCAACCAAACTATTACATTTAAAATTATTTTCATCTTTAAATATTACACTAGGTTGGCTTGGCTGCTATATGATATAGTGGTACGATGCGGCCTGTTATACGAAGTTTCATCAAAATAGCTTTCAAACTGAGAGACTAGTTTGTATAGAAACAGACGAACAGGGGACATAGCTATATTCTACATGTTAATTTTGGGGGTCTACGGTAAGTAGTTCTGTGCTTTACAAACATCAGAGCAAAATCAATATACAGTTTTGTTCTTCGAAAAGAGTATAAACAACATTATCTTCGGCGTGCCGAAGATTACAAACTCTTTTCGAAGTTTTATCTGCCGTAAATCACTTGAATGGGATTGGTAGGTAAATAGGGCCAATTTAGGTTGGTACGATAGCTATATGGTTTAGTAGCCTGATTTCAATTAAATTCAGCACAAACCCGTATATTTATGTTAGAAACGTGTGTGCTGAGTTTATAAAAGATGAGTCAGTAAATGTGCGAATTATACCTTAAACCGTTCTAGGTTCGCATGGCTGTTATATGATATAGTGGGACGATGCGGCCTGTTATACGAAGTTTCATCAAAATAGCTTTCAAACTGAGAGACTAGTTTGTATAGAAACAGACGAACAGGGGACATAGCTATATTCTACATGTTAATTTTGGGGGTCTACGGTAAGTAGTTCTGTGCTTTACAAACATCAGAGCAAAATCAATATGCAGTTTTATTCTTCGAAAAGAGTATAAACAACATTATCTTCGGCGTGCCGAAGATTACAAACTCTTTTCGAAGTTTTATCTGCCGTAAATCACATGAATGGGATTGGTAGGTAAATGGGGCCAATTTAGGTTGGTACGATAGCTATATATTTTAGTAGCCTGGTTTCAATTAAATTCAGCACAAATCCGTATATTTATGTTAGAAACGTGTGTGCTGAGTTTATAAAAGATGAGTCAGTAAATGTGCGAATTATACCTTAAACCGTTCTCGGTTCGCTTGGCTGCTATATGATATAGTGCTACGATGCGGCCTGTTATACGAAGTTTCATCAAAATAGCTTTTAAACTGAGAGACTAGTTTGTATAGAAACAAACGAACAGAAATTTTTTTAAAAGATACAACATTATCTTTCCGAAATTACAAACTCTTTTCGAAGCTTTTTCTGCCGTAAATCACATGAACCGGATTGGTAAGTAAATAGGGCCTGTTTAGGTTGGTACGATAGCTATATATTTTAGTAGCCTGGTTTCAATTAAATTCAGCACAAACCCGTATATTTATGTTAGAAACGTGTGTGCTGAGTTTATAAAAGATGAGTCAGTAAATGTGCGAATTATACCTTAAACCGTTCTAGGTTCGCATGGCTGTTATATGATATAGTGGGACGATGCGGCCTGTTATACGAAGTTTCATCAAAATAGCTTTCAAACTGAGAGACTAGTTTGTATAGAAACAGACGAACAGGGGACATAGCTATATTCTACATGTTAATTTTGGGGGTCTACGGTAAGTAGTTCTGTGCTTTACAAACATCAGAGCAAAATCAATATACAGTTTTGTTCTTCGAAAAGAGTATAAACAACATTATCTTCGGCGTGCCGAAGATTACAAACTCTTTTCGAAGTTTTATCTGCCGTAAATCACTTGAATGGGATTGGTAGGTAAATAGGGCCAGTTTAGGTTGGTACGATAGCTATATGGTTTAGTAGCCTGATTTCAATTAAATTCAGCACAAACCCGTATATTTATGTTAGAAACGTGTGTGCTGAGTTTATAAAAGATGAGTCAGTAAATGTGCGAATTATACCTTAAACCGTTCTAGGTTCGCATGGCTGTTATATGATATAGTGGGACGATGCGGCCTGTTATACGAAGTTTCATCAAAATAGCTTTCAAACTGAGAGACTAGTTTGTATAGAAACAGACGAACAGGGGACATAGCTATATTCTACATGTTAATTTTGGGGGTCTACGGTAAGTAGTTCTGTGCTTTACAAACATCAGAGCAAAATCAATATACAGTTTTGTTCTTCGAAAAGAGTATAAACAACATTATCTTCGGCGTGCCGAAGATTACAAACTCTTTTCGAAGTTTTTTCTGCCTTAAATCTACGATAGCTATATATTTTAGTAGCCTGGTTTCAATTAAATTCAGCACAAACCCGTATATTTATGTTAGAAACGTGTGTGCTGAGTTTATAAAAGATGAGTCAGTAAATGTGCGAATTATACCTTAAACCGTTCTAGGTTCGCATGGCTGTTATATGATATAGTGGGACGATGCGGCCTGTTATAAGAAGTTTCATCAAAATAGCTTTCAAACTGAGAGACTAGTTTGCATAGAAGAAAAGGAACAGATTACAAACTCTTTTCGAAGCTTTTTCTACCGTAAGTCACATGAGCGGCATTGGTAGGGGCTGTTTTGGTTGGAACGATACCTTAAACCGTTCTAGGTTCGCTTGGCTGCTATATGATATAGTGCTACGATGCGGCCTGTTATACGGAAGTAGTTCATGAAAATAGCTTTACAAACTGAGAGACTAGTTTCTATAGAATCAAAGGACCAGATTACAAACTCTTTTCGAAGCTTTTTCTGCCATAAATCACATGAACGGGATTGGTAGGGCCTGTTTTGGTTAGTACGATACTTTAAACCGTTCTAGGTTTGCTTGGCTGCTATATGATATAGTGCTACGATGCGGCCTGTTATACAAAGTTTAATCAAAATAACTTTCAAACTGAGAGACTAGTTTCTATAGAATCAAAGGAACAGATTACAAACTCTTTTCGAAGCATTTTCTACCGTAAATCACTTGAATGGGATTGGTAGGGCCTGTTTTGGTTGGTACGATAGCTATATGGTTTAGTAGCCTGATTTCAATTAAATTCAGCACAAACCCGTATATTTATGTTAGAAACGTGTGTGCTGAGTTTATAAAAGATGAGTCAGTAAATGTGCGAATTATACCTTAAACCGTTCTAGTGTAGTGTATCTACCCTCAATATGAGAGTAGAGTTAATATGTAAGAAAGTATATACATTGTGACACTTTGCCACACAAATTATAAAAACAAAAAATATCAAAAGACCACCAACACTTGCATAAACACTCCGCTCTTGAATACGATCTAACGCTTATACATAAGCCGATCGGGAGCGTGGAATGCTGTGCATGCACTTAGCAGCTCAAGTGGTCAAGCTATGCATAACATATGTATGCCCTCTGCATACACTGTATATGTATATAATATAACAAACACATAGTCTTAAGCAACCATGTACGGGTAGCTGTACCCAAGAACAGCAAATATGAATTCATTCTAATAAACCGATTCAAACAGAGCAGAAGCTCTGAGCTCCCAAAGCAACCAAACTATTACATTTAAAATTATTTTCATCTTTAAATATTACACTAGGTTGGCTTGGCTGTTATATGATATAGTGGTACGATGCGGCCTGTTATACGAAGTTTCATCAAAATAGCTTTCAAACTGAGAGACTAGTTTGTATAGAAACAGACGAACAGGGGACATAGCTATATTCTACATGTTAATTTTGGGGGTCTACGGTAAGAAGTTGTGTGCTTTACAAACATCAGAGCAAAATCAATATGCAGTTTTGTTCTTCGAAAAGAGTATAAACAACATTATCTTCGGCGTGCCGAAGATTACAAACTCTTTTCGAAGTTTTTCTGCCGTAAATCACATGAACGGGATTGGTAGGTAAATAGGGCCAATTTAGGTTGGTACGATAGCTATATGGTTTAGTAGCCTGGTTTCAATTAAATTCAGCACAAACCCGTATATTTATGTTAGAAACGTGTGTGCTGAGTTTATAAAAGATGAGTCAGTAAATGTGCGAATTATACCTTAAACCGTTCTAGGTTCGCTTGGCTGTTATATGATATAGTGGTACGATGCGGCCTGTTATACGAAGTTTCATCAAAATAGCTTTCAAACTGAGAGACTAGTTTGTATAGAAACAGACGAACAGGGGACATAGCTATATTCTACATGTTAATTTTGGGGGTCTACGGTAAGAAGTTGTGTGCTTTACAAACATCAGAGCAAAATCAATATACAGTTTTATTCTTCGAAAAGAGTATTAACAACATTATCTTCGGCGTGCCGAAGATTACAAACTCTTTTCGAAGTTTTTCTGCCGTAAATCACATGAACGGGATTGGTAGGTAAATGGGGCCAATTTAGGTTGGTACGATAGCTATATATTTTAGTAGCCTGGTTTCAATTAAATTCAGCACAAACCCGTATATTTATGTTAGAAACGTGTGTGCTGAGTTTATAAAAGATGAGTCAGTAAATGTGCGAATTATACCTTAAACCGTTCTAGGTTCGCTTGGCTGTTATATGATATAGTGCTACGATGCGGCCTGTTATACGAAGTTTCATCAAAATACCTTTCAAACCGTTAGACTAGGTTGTATAGAAACAGACGAACTTGGACTGCTATATGATATAGTGTCTACGGTAAGCGGCTCTGTGCTATACGAAGTTTTATCAAAATAGCTTTTAAACTTGTATAGAATCAAAGGAACAGATTACAAACTCTTTTCGAAGATTTTTCTGCCGTAAATCACATGAACGGGATTGGTAGGTAAATAGGGCCAATTTAGGTTGGTACGATAGCTATATGGTTTAGTAGCCTGATTTCAATTAAATTCAGCACAAACCCGTATATTTATGTTAGAAACGTGTGTGCTGAGTTTATAAAAGATGAGTCAGTAAATGTGCGAATTATACCTTAAACCGTTCTAGGTTCGCTTGGCTGTTATATGATATAGTGGGACGATGCGGCCTGTTATACGAAGTTTCATCAAAATAGCTTTCAAACTGAGAGACTAGTTTGTATAGAAACAGACGAACAGGGGACATAGCTATATTCTACATGTTAATTTTGGGGGTCTACGGTAAGTAGTTCTGTGCTTTACAAACATGAGAGCAAAATCAATATGCAGTTTTATTCTTCGAAAAGAGTATAAACAACATTATCTTCGGCGTGCCGAAGATTACAAACTCTTTTCGAAGTTTTTCTGCCGTAAATCACATGAACGGGATTGGTAGGTAAATAGGGCCAATTTAGGTTGGTACGATAGCTATATATTTTAGTAGCCTGGTTTCAATTAAATTCAGCACAAAACCCGTATATTTATGTTAGAAACGTGTGTGCTGAGTTTATAAAAGATGAGTCAGTAAATGTGCGAATTATACCTTAAACCGTTCTAGGTTCGCTTGGCTGTTATATGATATAGTGGTACGATGCGGCCTGTTATACGAAGTTTTATCAAAATAGCTTTCAAGCTAGAGACTAGTTTGTATAGAAACAAAGGAACAGAATTACAAACTCTTTTCGAAGCTTTTTCTGCCGTAAATCACTTGAACGGGATTGGTAAGTAAATAGGGCCAATTTAGGTTGGTACGATAGCTATATATTTTAGTAACCTGGTTTCAATTAAATTCAGCACAAACCCGTATATTTATGTTAGAAACGTGTGTGCTGAGTTTATAAAAGATGAGTCAGTAAATGTGCGAATTATACCTTAAACCGTTCTAGGTTGGCATGGCTGTTATATGATATAGTGGTACGATGCGGCCTGTTATACGAAGTTTCATCAAAATAGCTTTCAAACTGAGAGACTAGTTTGTATAGAAACAGACGAACAGGGGACATAGCTATATTCTACATGTTAATTTTGGGGGTCTACGGTAAGTAGTTCTGTGCTTTACAAACATCAGAGCAAAATCAATATACAGTTTTATTCTTCGAAAAGAGTATAAACAACATTATCTTCGGCGTGCCGAAGATTACAAACTCTTTTCGAAGTTTTTCTGCCTTAAATCACATGAACGGGATTGGTAGGTAAATAGGGCCAATTTAGGTTGGTACGATAGCTATATATTTTAGTAGCCTGGTTTCAATTAAATTCAGCACAAAACCCGTATATTTATGTTAGAAACGTGTGTGCTGAGTTTATAAAAGATGAGTCAGTAAATGTGCGAATTATACCTTAAACCGTTCTCGGTTCGCTTGGCTGCTATATGATATAGTGCTACGATGCGGCCTGTTATACGAAGTTTTATCAAAATAGCTTTTAAGCTAATATTTGTATAGAATCAAAGGAACAGAAAAAATCAATTACAAACTCTTTTCGAAGCTTTTTCTGCCGTAAATCACATGAACCGGATTGGTAAGTAAATAGGGCCAATTTAGGTTGGTACGATAGCTATATATTTTAGTAACCTGGTTTCAATTAAATTCAGCACAAACCCGTATATTTATGTTAGAAACGTGTGTGCTGAGTTTATAAAAGATGAGTCAGTAAATGTGCGAATTATACCTTAAACCGTTCTAGGTTCGCATGGCTGCTATATGATATAGTGGGACGATGCGGCCTGTTATACGAAGTTTCATCAAAATAGCTTTCAAACTGAGAGACTAGTTTGTATAGAAACAGACGAACAGGGGACATAGCTATATTCTACATGTTAATTTTGGGGGTCTACGGTAAGTAGTTCTGTGCTTTACAAACATCAGAGCAAAATCAATATGCAGTTTTATTCTTCGAAAAGAGTATAAACAACATTATCTTCGGCGTGCCGAAGATTACAAACTCTTTTCGAAGTTTTTCTGCCGTAAATCACATGAACGGGATTGGTAGGTAAATGGGGCCAATTTAGGTTGGTACGATAGCTATATATTTTAGTAGCCTGGTTTCAATTAAATTCAGCACAAACCCGTATATTTATGTTAGAAACGTGTGTGCTGATTTTATAAAAGATGAGTCAGTAAATGTGCGAATTATACCTTAAACCGTTCTCGGTTCGCTTGGCTGCTATATGATATAGTGCTACGATGCGGCCTGTTATACGAAGTTTCATCAAAATACCTTTCAAACCGTTAGACTAGGTTGATAGAAACAGACGAACTTGGACTGCTATATGATATAGTGTCTACGGTAAGCGGCTCTGTGTATACGAAGTTTTATCAAAATAGCTTTTAAACTTGTATAGAATCAAAGGAACAAGATTACAAACTCTTTTCGAAGTTTTTTCTGCCGTAAATCACATGAACGGGATTGGTAGGTAAATAGGGCCAATTTAGGTTGGTACGATAGCTATATGGTTTAGTAGCCTGATTTCAATTAAATTCAGCACAAACCCGTATATTTATGTTAGAAACGTGTGTGCTGAGTTTATAAAAGATGAGTCAGTAAATGTGCGAATTATACCTTAAACCGTTCTAGGTTCGCATGGCTGTTATATGATATAGTGGGACGATGCGGCCTGTTATACGAAGTTTCATCAAAATAGCTTTCAAACTGAGAGACTAGTTTGTATAGAAACAGACGAACAGGGGACATAGCTATATTCTACATGTTAATTTTGGGGGTCTACGGTAAGTAGTTCTGTGCTTTACAAACATGAGAGCAAAATCAATATACAGTTTTATTCTTCGAAAAGAGTATAAACAACATTATCTTCGGCGTGCCGAAGATTACAAACTCTTTTCGAAGTTTTTCTGCCGTAAATCACATGAACGGGATTGGTAGGTAAATAGGGCCAATTTAGGTTGGTACGATAGCTATATATTTTAGTAGCCTGGTTTCAATTAAATTCAGCACAAAACCCGTATATTTATGTTAGAAACGTGTGTGCTGAGTTTATAAAAGATGAGTCAGTAAATGTGCGAATTATACCTTAAACCGTTCTCGGTTCGCTTGGCTGTTATATGATATAGTGCTACGATGCGGCCTGTTATACGAAGTTTTATCAAAATAGCTTTTAAGCTAGAGACTAGTTTGTATAGAATCAAAGGAACAGAAAAATTACAAACTCTTTTCGAAGCTTTTTCTGCCCTAAATCACATGAACGGGATTGGTAAGTAAATAGGGCCAATTTAGGTTGGTACGATAGCTATATATTTTAGTAACCTGGTTTCAATTAAATTCAGCACAAACCCGTATATTTATGTTAGAAACGTGTGTGCTGAGTTTATAAAAGATGAGTCAGTAAATGTGCGAATTATACCTTAAACCGTTCTAGGTTCGCTTGGCTGCTATATGATATAGTGGGACGATGCGGCCTGTTATACGAAGTTTCATCAAAATAGCTTTCAAACTGAGAGACTAGTTTGTATAGAAACAGACGAACAGGGGACATAGCTATATTCTACATGTTAATTTTGGGGGTCTACGGTAAGTAGTTCTGTGCTTTACAAACATCAGAGCAAAATCAATATACAGTTTTATTCTTCGAAAAGAGTATAAACAACATTATCTTGGGCGTGCCGAAGATTACAAACTCTTTTCGAAGTTTTTTCTGCCTTAAATCACATGAACGGGACTGGTAGGTAAATAGGGCCAATTTAGGTTGGTACGATAGCTATATATTTTAGTAGCCTGGTTTCAATTAAATTCAGCACAAAACCCGTATATTTATGTTAGAAACGTGTGTGCTGAGTTTATAAAAGATGAGTCAGTAAATGTGCGAATTATACCTTAAACCGTTCTAGGTTCGCTTGGCTGTTATATGATATAGTGGGACGATGCGGCCTGTTATACGAAGTTTCATCAAAATAGCTTTCAAACTGAGAGACTAGTTTGTATAGAAACAAACGAACAGTAAAAAAATTTAAAATATAAACAACATTATCTTCTCCGAAGATTACAAACTCTTTTCGAAGTTTTTTCTGCCTTAAATCACATGAACGGGACTGGTAGGTAAATAGGGCCAATTTAGGTTGGTACGATAGCTATATATTTTAGTAGCCTGGTTTCAATTAAATTCAGCACAAACCCGTATATTTATGTTAGAAACGTGTGTGCTGAGTTTATAAAAGATGAGTCAGTAAATGTGCGAATTATACCTTAAACCGTTCTAGGTTCGCATGGCTGTTATATGATATAGTGGGACGATGCGGCCTGTTATACGAAGTTTCATCAAAATAGCTTTCAAACTGAGAGACTAGTTTGTATAGAAACAGACGAACAGGGGACATAGCTATATTCTACATGTTAATTTTGGGGGTCTACGGTAAGTAGTTCTGTGCTTTACAAACATCAGAGCAAAATCAATATACAGTTTTGTTCTTCGAAAAGAGTATAAACAAAATTATCTTGGGCGTGCCGAAGATTACAAACTCTTTTCGAAGTTTTTTCTGCCTTAAATCACATGAACGGGATTGGTAGGTAAATAGGGCCAATTTAGGTTGGTACGATAGCTATATATTTTAGTAGCCTGGTTTCAATTAAATTCAGCACAAACCCGTATATTTATGTTAGAAACGTGTGTGCTGAGTTTATAAAAGATGAGTCAGTAAATGTGCGAATTATACCTTAAACCGTTCTAGGTTCGCTTGGCTGTTATATGATATAGTGGGACGATGCGGCCTGTTATACGAAGTTTCATCAAAAAAGCTTTCAAACTGAGAGACTAGTTTGTATAGAAACAAACGAACAGATTACAAACTCTTTTCGAAGCTTTTTCTGCCGTAAATCACATGAACCGGATTGGTAAGTAAAAGGGCCAATTAGGTTGGTACGATAGCTATATATTTTAATAACCTGGTTTCAATTAAATTCAGCACAAACCCGTATATTTATGTTAGAAACGTGTGTGCTGAATTTATAAAAGATGAGTCAGTAAATGTGCGAATATACCTTAAACCGTTCTCGGTTCGCTTGGCTGCTATATGATATAGTGGTACGATGCGGCCTGTTATACGAAGTTTCGTACCTTAAACCGTTCTAGGTTCGCTTGCTGCTATATGATATAGTGCTACTAAGCGGTCTGTTATACGAAGTTTTATCAAAATAGCTTTTAAGCTTGTATAGAATCAAAGGAACAGATTACAAACTCTTTTCGAAGCTTTTTCTGCCGTAAATCACATGAACCGGATTGGTAAGTAAATAGGGCCAATTTAGGTTGGTACGATAGCTATATGGTTTAGTAGCCTGATTTCAATTAAATTCAGCACAAACCCGTATATTTATGTTAGAAACGTGTGTGCTGAGTTTATAAAAGATGAGTCAGTAAATGTGCGAATTATACCTTAAACCATTCTAGGTTCGCTTGGCTGTTATATGATATAGTGGGACGATGCGGCCTGTTATACGAAGTTTCATCAAAATACCTTTCAAACCGTTAGACTAGGTTGAGAAACAGACGAACTTGGACATGCTATATGATATAGTGTCTACGGTAAGCGGCCTGTTATACGAAGTTTTATCAAAATAGCTTTTAAACTTGTATAGAATCAAAGGAACAGATTACAAACTCTTTTCGAAGCTTTTTCTGCCGTAAATCACTTGAATGGGATTGGTAGGTAAATAGGGCCAGTTTAGGTTGGTACGATAGCTATATGGTTTAGTAGCCTGATTTCAATTAAATTCAGCACAAACCCGTATATTTATGTTAGAAACGTGTGTGCTGAGTTTATAAAAGATGAGTCAGTAAATGTGCGAATTATACCTTAAACCGTTCTAGGTTCGCATGGCTGTTATATGATATAGTGGGACGATGCGGCCTGTTATACGAAGTTTCATCAAAATAGCTTTCAAACTGAGAGACTAGTTTGTATAGAAACAGACGAACAGGGGACATAGCTATATTCTACATGTTAATTTTGGGGGTCTACGGTAAGTAGTTCTGTGCTTTACAAACATCAGAGCAAAATCAATATACAGTTTTGTTCTTCGAAAAGAGTATAAACAAAATTATCTTGGGCGTGCCGAAGATTACAAACTCTTTTCGAAGTTTTTTCTGCCTTAAATCACATGAACGGGACTGGTAGGTAAATAGGGCCAATTTAGGTTGGTACGATAGCTATATATTTTAGTAGCCTGGTTTCAATTAAATTCAGCACAAAACCCGTATATTTATGTTAGAAACGTGTGTGCTGAGTTTATAAAAGATGAGTCAGTAAATGTGCGAATTATACCTTAAACCGTTCTAGGTTCGCATGGCTGTTATATGATATAGTGGGACGATGCGGCCTGTTATACGAAGTTTCATCAAAATAGCTTTCAAACTGAGAGACTAGTTTGTATAGAAACAGACGAACAGGGGACATAGCTATATTCTACATGTTAATTTTGGGGGTCTACGGTAAGTAGTTCTGTGCTTTACAAACATCAGAGCAAAATCAATATACAGTTTTGTTCTTCGAAAAGAGTATAAACAAAATTATCTTCGGCGTGCCGAAGATTACAAACTCTTTTCGAAGTTTTTTCTGCCTTAAATCACATGAACGGGACTGGTAGGTAAATAGGGCCAATTTAGGTTGGTACGATAGCTATATATTTTAGTAGCCTGGTTTCATTTAAATTCAGCACAAAACCCGTATATTTATGTTAGAAACGTGTGTGCTGAGTTTATAAAAGATGAGTCAGTAAATGTGCGAATTATACCTTAAACCGTTCTAGGTTGGCTTGGCTGCTATATGATATAGTGCGACTAAGCGGTCTGTTATACGAAGTTTTATCAAAATAGCTTTTAAACTGAGAGACTAGTTTGTATAGAAACAAACGAACAGTTTTTTTTCAAAAGACAACATTATCTTCGCGTGCCGAAGATTACAAACTCTTTTCGAAGCTTTTTCTGCCGTAAATCACTTGAATCGGATTGGTAGTAAATAGGGCCTGTTTAGGTTGGTACGATAACTATATATTTTAGTAACCTGATTTCAATTAAATTCAGCACAAACCCGTATATTTACGTTAGAAACGTGTGTGCTGAGTTTATAAAAGATGAGTCAGTAAATGTGCGAATTATACCTTAAACCGTTCTAGGTTCGCATGGCTGTTATATGATATAGTGGGACGATGCGGCCTGTTATACGAAGTTTCATCAAAATAGCTTTCAAACTGAGAGACTAGTTTGTATAGAAACAGACGAACAGGGGACATAGCTATATTCTACATGTTAATTTTGGGGGTCTACGGTAAGTAGTTCTGTGCTTTACAAACATCAGAGCAAAATCAATATACAGTTTTGTTCTTCGAAAAGAGTATAAACAACATTATCTTCGGCGTGCCGAAGATTACAAACTCTTTTCGAAGTTTTTCTGCCGTAAATCACATGAACGGGATTGCTAGGTAAATAGGGCCAATTTAGGTTGGTACGATAGCTATATATTTTAGTAGCCTGGTTTCAATTAAATTCAGCACAAACCCGTATATTTATGTTAGAAACGTGTGTGCTTAATTTATAAAAGATGAGTCAGTAAATGTGCGAATTATACCTTAAACCGTTCTAGGTTCGCATGGCTGTTATATGATATAGTGGTACGATGCGGCCTGTTATACGAAGTTTCATCAAAATAGCTTTCAAACTGAGAGACTAGTTTGTATAGAAACAAACGAACAGAAAATCAAAAAATAACAACATTACTTCCTCCGAAGATTACAAGCTCTTTTCGAAGCTTTTTCTGCTTTTGAATCTGATTGGTAGGGCCTGTTTTGGTTGGTACGATAGCTATATGGTTTAGTAGCCTGATTTCAATTCAATTCAGCACAAACCCGTATATTTATGTTAGAAACGTGTTTGCTGAGTTTATAAAAGATGAGTCAGTAAATGTGCGAATTATACCTTAAACCGTTCTAGGTTCGCATGGCTGTTATATGATATAGTGGGACGATGCGGCCTGTTATACGAAGTTTCATCAAAATAGCTTTCAAACTGAGAGACTAGTTTGTATAGAAACAGACGAACAGGGGACATAGCTATATTCTACATGTTAATTTTGGGGGTCTACGGTAAGTAGTTCTGTGCTTTACAAACATCAGAGCAAAATCAATATACAGTTTTGTTCTTCGAAAAGAGTATAAACAACATTATCTTCGGCGTGCCGAAGATTACAAACTCTTTTCGAAGTTTTTTCTGCCGTAAATCACATGAACGGGATTGGTAGGTAAATAGGGCCAATTTAGGTTGGTACGATAGCTTTATATTTTACTACCCTGGTTTCAATTAAATTCAGCACAAACCCGTATATTTATGTTAGAAACGTGTGTGCTGAATTTATAAAAGATGAGTCAGTAAATGTGCGAATATAGTGCTACGATGCGGCCTGTTATACGAAGTTTCATCAACATAGCTTTCAAACTGAGAGACTAGTTTGCATAGAATCAAAGGAACAGATTAGAAACTCTTTTCGAAGCTTTTTCTGCTTTTTCTGATTGGTAGGGCCTGTTTTGGTTGGTACGATAGCTATATGGTTTAGTAGCCTGATTTCAATTCAATTCAGCACAAACACGTATATTTATGTTAAAAACGTGTGTGCTGAGTTTATAAAAGATGAGTCAGTAAATGTGCGAATTATACCTTAAACCGTTCTAGGTTTGCATGGGTGTTATATGATATAGTGGGACGATGCGGCCTGTTATACGAAGTTTCATTAAAATAGCTTTCAAACTGTGAGACCAGTTTGCATAGAATCAAAGGAACAGATTAGAAACTCTTTTCGAAGCTTTTTCTGCCGTAAGTCACATGAACGGGATTGGTAGGGCCTGTTTTGGTTGGTACGATAGCTATATGGTTTAGTAGCCTGATTTCAATTAAATTCAGCACAAACCCGTATATTTACGTTAGAAACGTGTGTGCTGAGTTTATAAAAGATGAGTCAGTAAATGTGCGAATTATACCTTAAACCGTTCTAGGTTCGCATGGGTGTTATATGATATAGTGGGACGATGCGGCCTGTTATACGAAGTTTCATCAAAATAGCTTTCAAACTGAGAGACTAGTTTGCATAGAATCAAAGGAACAGATTACAAACCCTTTTCGAAGCTTTTTCTGCCGTAAATCACATGAACGGGATTGGTAAGGACTGTTTTGGTTGGAACGATACCTTAAGCAGTTCTAGGTTGGCTTGGCTGCTATATGATATAGTGCTACGATGCGGCCTGTTATACGAAGTTTCATCAACATAGCTTTCAAACTGTGAGACCAGTTTGCATAGAATCAAAGGAACAGATTAGAAACTCTTTTCGAAGCTTTTTCTGCCGTAAGTCACATGAACGGGATTGGTAGGGCCTGTTTAGGTTGGTACGATAGCTATATGGTTTAGTAGCCTGATTTCAATTAAATTCAGCACAAACCCGTATATTTACGTTAGAAACGTGTGTGCTGAATTTATAAAAGATGAGTCAGTATATGTGCGAATTATACCTTAAACCGTTCTAGGTTCGCATGGGTGTTATATGATATAGTGGGACGATGCGGCCTGTTATACGAAGTTTCATCAAAATAGCTTTCAAACTGAGAGACTAGTTTGTATAGAAACAGAGGAACAGATTACAAACTCTTTTCGAAGCTTTATTCTCCGTAAATCACATGAACGGGATTGGTAGGGACTGTTTTGGTTGGAACATACCTTAAACCGTTCTAGGTTCGCTTGGTGCTATATGATATAGTGCTAGATGCCTTTATACGAATTTCATCAAAAAGCTTTAAACTGAAGACTATTTGTATGAATCAAGGAAGATTACAAACTCTTTTCGAAGCTTTATCTGCCGTAAATCACTTGAATGGGATTGGTAGGGCCTGTTTAGGTTGGTACGATAGCTATATGGTTTAGTAGCCTGATTTCAATTAAATTCAGCACAAACCCGTATATTTACGTTAGAAACGTGTGTGCTGAGTTTATAAAAGATGAGTCAGTAAATGTGCGAATTATACCTTAAACCGTTCTAGGTTCGCATGGCTGTTATATGATATAGTGGGACGATGCGGCCTGTTATACGAAGTTTCATCAAAATAGCTTTCAAACTGAGAGACTAGTTTGTATAGAAACAGACGAACAGGGGACATAGCTATATTCTACATGTTAATTTTGGGGGTCTACGGTAAGTAGTTCTGTGCTTTACAAACATCAAAGTAAAACTAATATCCACTTTTGTTCTTCGAAAAGAGTATGAACAACATTATCTTCGGCGTGCCGAAGATTACAAACTCTTTTCGAAGCTTTATCTGCCGTAAATCACTTGAATGGGTTTGGTAGGGCCTGTTTAGATTGGTACGATAGCTATATATTTTAGTAGCCTGGTTTCAATTAAATTCAGCACAAACCCGTATATTTATGTTAGAAACGTGTGTGCTGAGTTTATAAAAGATGAGTCAGTAAATGTGCGAATTATACCTTAAACCGTTCTAGGTTCGCATGGCTGTTATATGATATAGTGGGACGATGCGGCCTGTTATACGAAGTTTCATCAAAATAGCTTTCAAACTGAGAGACTAGTTTGTATAGAAACAGACGAACAGGGGACATAGCTATATTCTACATGTTAATATTGGGTGTCTACGGTAAGTAGTTCTGTGCTTTACAAACATCAGAGCAGAATCAATATACAGTTTAGTTCTTCGAAAAGAGTATAAACAACATTATCTTCGGCGTGCCGAAGATTACAAACTCTTTTCGAAGCTTTATCTGCCGTAAATCACTTGAATGGGATTGGTAGGGCCTGTTTAGGTTGGTACGATAGCTATATGGTTTAGTAGCCTGATTTCAATTAAATTCAGCACAAACCCGTATATTTACGTTAGAAACGTGTGTGCTGAGTTTATAAAAGATGAGTCAGTAAATCGAATTACCTAAACCGTCTAGGCAGGGTAAGAAGTGACGAGCGGCCGATAAAGTATCAAAATAGCTTTCAAACGAGAACAGGATAAACAAGAAAAAAATCATCTCAATCACATGAAATATTTGTGGTACGATACCTTAAACCGTTCTAGGTCGCATGGCTGTTATATGATATAGTGGACGATGCGGCCTGTTATACGAAGTTTCATCAAAATAGCTTTCAAACTGAGAGACTAGTTTGTATAGAAACAGACGGACAGACATAGCTTATCACATTATTGGGGTCATACTAAGAGTTCTAGTGCTTTATAATAATAGGCTACGATGCGGTGTTATACGAAGTTCATCAAATAGCTTTCAAACGGAAGTTGAGAACAGAAAATTACAAACTCTTTTCGAAGCTTTATCTGCCGTAAATCACTTGAATGGGATTGGTAGGGCCTGTTTAGGTTGGTACGATAGCTATATGGTTTAGTAGCCTGATTTCAATTAAATTCAGCACAAACCCGTATATTTACGTTAGAAACGTGTGCGCTGAGTTTATAAAAGATGAGTCAGTAAATGTGCGAATTATACCTTAAACCGTTCTAGGTTCGCATGGCTATTATATGATATAGTGGGACGATGCGGCCTGTTATACGAAGTTTCATCAAAATAGCTTTCAAACTGAGAGACTAGTTTGTATAGAAACAGACGAACAGAAAACTATATTCAATAATTTAATATTAAAACTTCGAAGCTTTTTCTGCCGTAAATCACATGAACGGGATTGGTAGGGACTGTTTTGGTTGGAACGATACCTTAAACCGTTCTAGGTTCGCTTGGCTGCTATATGATATAGTGCTACGATGCGGCCTGTTATACGAAGTTTCATCAACATAGCTTTCAAACTGTGAGACCAGTTTGCATAGAATCAAAGGAACAGATTAGAAACTCTTTTCGAAGCTTTTTCTGCCGTAAGTCACATGAACGGGATTGGTAGGGCCTGCTTTGGTTCGTACGATAGCTATATGTTTTAGTAGCCTGATTTCAATTAAATTCAGCACAAACCTCTATATTTATGTTAGAAACGTGTGTGCTGAGTTTATAAAACATGAGTCAGTAAATGTGCGAATTATACCCTAAAACGTTCTAGGTTCGCTTGGCTGATATATGATATAGTGGTATGATGCGGCCTGTTATACGAAGTTTCATTAAAATAGCTTTTAAACTGAGAGACTAGTTTGTATAGAAACAGACGAACATGGGACATAGCTATATTCTACATGTTAATTTTAGGGGTCTACGGTAAGGAGTTCTGTGCTTTACAAACATCAGAGCAAAATCAATATGCAGTTTTATTCTTCGAATAGAGTATAAACAACATTATCTTCGGCGTGCCGAAGATTACAAAATCTTTTCGAAGTTTTTCTGCCGTAAATCACATGAACGGGATTGGTAGGTAAATATGACCAATTTAGGTTGGTACGATAGCTATATATTTTAGTAGCCTGGTTTCAATTAAATTCAGAACAAACCCGTATATTTATGTTTGAATCGTGTGTGCTGAGTTTATAAAAGATGAGTCAGTAAATGTGCGAATTATACCTTAAACCGTTCTAGGTTCGCTTGGCTACTATATGATATAGTGCTACGATGCGGACTGTTATACGAAGTTTCATTAAAATAGCTTTTAAACTGAGAGACTAGTTTGTATAGAAACAGACGAACATGGGACATAGCTATATTCTACATGTTAATTTTAGGGGTCTACGGTAAGGAGTTCTGTGCTTTACAAACATCAGAGCAAAATCAATATGCAGTTTTATTCTTCGAATAGAGTATAAACAACATTATCTTCGGCGTGCCGAAGATTACAAAATCTTTTCGAAGTTTTTCTGCCGTAAATCACATGAACGGGATTGGTAGGTAAATATGACCAATTTAGGTTGGTACGATAGCTATATGGTTTAGTAGCCTGATTTCAATTAAATTCAGCACAAACCCGTATATTTATGTTAGAAACTTGTGTGCTGAGTTTATAAAAGATGAGTCAGTAAACCGTTCTAGGTTCGCTTGGCTGCTATATGATATTGTGCTACGATGCGGTCTGTTATACGAAGTTTCGTACCTTAAACCGTTCTAGGTTCGCTTGGCTGCTATATGATATTGTGCTACAAAGCGGCCTGTTATAGGAAGTTTTATCAACATAGCTTTCAAACTGAGAGACCAGTTTGCATAGAATCAAAGGAACAGATTAGAAACTCTTTTCGAAGCTTTTTCTGCCGTAAATCACATGAACGGGATTGGTAGGGCCTGTTTTGGTTGGTACGATACCTTAAACCGTTCTAGGTTCGCTTGGCTGATATATGATATAGTGCTACGATGCGGCCTGTTATACGAGGTTTCATAAAAAATAGCTTTCAATCTGAGAGACTAGTTTCTATAGAATCAAAGGACCAGATTACAAACTCTTTTCGAAGCTTTTTCTGCCGCAAATCGCATGAAGGGGATTGGTAGGGCCTGTTTTGGTTGGTACGATAGCTATATGGTTTAGTAGCCTGATTTCAATTAAATTCAGCACAAACCTGTATATTTATGTTAAAACCGTGTGTGCTGAGTTTATAAAAAATGAGTCAGTAAATGTGCGAATTATACCTTATTCTACATGTTAAGTTTGGGGGTCTACGGTAAGCAGTTCTGTACTTTACAAACATCAAAGCAAAATCAATATACAGTTTTGTTCTTCGAAAAGAGTATAAACAACATTATGTTCGGCGTCCCGAAGATTACAAACTCTTTTCGAAGTTTTTCTGCCGTAAATCACATGAACGGGATTGGTATGTAAATAGGGCCAATTTAGGTTGGTACGATAGCTATATATTTTACTACCCTGGTTTCAATTAAATTCAGCACAAACCCGTATATTTATGTTAGAAACGTGCGTGCTGAGTTTATAAAAGATGAGTCAGTAAATGTGCGAATTATGCGGCCTGTTATAAGAAGTTTCATCAAAATAGTTTTCAAACTGAGAGACTAGTTTGCATAGAATCAAAGGAACAGATTAGAAACTCTTTTCGAAGCTTTTTCTGCCGTAAATCACATGAACGGGATTGGTAGGGCCTGTTTTGATTGGTACGATAGCTATATGGTTTAGTAGCCTGATTTCAATTAAATTCAGCACAAACCCGTATATTTATGTTAGAAACGTGTGTGCTGAGTTTATAAAAGATGAGTCAGTAAATGTGCGAATTATGCGGCCTGTTATAAGAAGTTTCATCAAAATAGCTTTCAAACTGAGAGACTAGTTTGCATAGAATCAAAGGAACAGATTAGAAACTCTTTTCGAAGCTTTTTCTGCCGTAAATCACATGAACGGGATTGGTAGGGCCTGTTTTGGTTGGTACGATAGCTATATGGTTTAGTAGCCTGATTTCAATTAAATTCAGCACAAACCCGTATATTTATGTTAGAAACGTGTGTGCTGAGTTTATAAAAGATGAGTCAGTAAACCGTTCTAGGTTCGCTTGGCTGCTATATGATATAGTGCTACGATGCGGCCTGTTATACGAAGTTTCGTACCTTAAACCGTTCTAGGTTCGATTGGCTGCTATATGATATTGTGCTACAAAGCGGTCTGTTATACGAAGTTTCATCAACATAGCTTTCAAACTGAGAGACCAGTTTGCATAGAATCAAAGGAACAGATTAGAAACTCTTTTCGAAGCTTTTTCTGCCGTAAATCACATGAACGGGATTGGTAGGGCCTGTTTTGGTTGGTACGATAGCTATATGGTTTAGTAGCCTGATTTCAATTAAATTCAGCACAAGCCCGTATATTTATGTTAGAAACGTGTGTGCTGAGTTTATAAAAGATGACTCAGTAAACCGTTCTAGGTTCGCTTGGCTGCTATATGATATAGTGCTACGATGCGGCCTGTTATACGAAGTTTCGTACCTTAAACCGTTCTAGGTTCGCTTGGCTGCTATATGATATTGTGCTACAAAGCGGTCTGTTATAGGAAGTTTTATCAAAATAGCTTTTAAACTTGTATAGAATCAAAGGAACAGATTACAAACTCCTTTCGAAGCATTTTCTGCCGTAAATCACATGAACCGGATTGGTAAGTAAATAGGGCTAATTTAGGTTGGTACGATAGCTATATATTTTACTACCCTGGTTTCAATTAAATTCAGCACAAACCCGTATATTTATGTGCGTGCTGAGTTTATAAAAGATGAGTCAGTAAAGGTGCGAATTATACCTTAAACCGTTCTAGGTTCGCATGGCTGTTATATGATATAGTGGGACGATGCGGCCTGTTATAAGAAGTTTCATCAAAATAGCTTTCAAACTGAGAGACTAGTTTGCATAGAATCAAAGGAACAGATTACAAACTCTTTTCGAAGCTTTTTCTGCCGTAAATCACATGAACGGGATTGGTAAGGACTGTTTTGGTTGGAACGATACCTTAAACCGTTCTAGGTTGGCTTGGCTGCTATATGATATAGTGCTACGATGCGGCCTGTTATACGAAGTTTCATCAACATAGCTTTCAAACTGTGAGACCAGTTTGCATAGAATCAAAGGAACAGATTAGAAACTCTTTTCGAAGCTTTTTCTGCCGTAAGTCACATGAACGGGATTGGTAGGGCCTGTTTTGGTTGGTACGATAGCTATATGGTTTAGTAGCCTGATTTCAATTAAATTCAGCACAAACCCGTATATTTATGTTAGAAACTTGTGTGCTGAGTTTATAAAAGATGAGTCAGTAAACCGTTCTAGGTTCGCTTGGCTGCTATATGATATAGTGCTACGATGCGGCCTGTTATACGAAGTGTCGTACCTTAAACCGTTCTAGGTTCGCTTGGCTGCTATATGATATTGTGCTACAAAGCGGTCTGTTATAGGAAGTTTTATCAAAATAGCTTTTAAACTTGTATAGAATCAAAGGAACAGATTACAAACTCCTTTCGAAGCATTTTCTGCCGTAAATCACATGAACCGGATTGGTAAGTAAATAGGGCCAATTTAGGTTGATACGATAGCTATATATTTTAGTAACCTGGTTTCAATTAAATTCAGCAGAAACCCGTATATTTATGTTAGAAACGTGTGTGCTGAGTTTATAAAAGATGAGTCAGTAAATGTGCAAATTATACCTTAAACCGTTCTAGGTTGGCTTGGCTGCTATATGATATAGTGGGACGATGCGGCCTGTTATAAGAAGTTTCATCAAAATAGCTTTCAAACTGAGAGACTAGTTTGCATAGAATCAAAGGAACAGATTACAAACTCTTTTCGAAGCTTTTTCTGTCGTAAATCACATGAACGGGATTGGTAGGGACTGTTTTGGTTGGAACGATACCTTAAACCGTTCTAGGTTCGCTTGGCTGCTATATGATATAGTGTTACGATGCGGCCTGTTATACGAAATTTCATCAAAATAGCTTTCAAACTGAGAGACTAGTTTGAATAGAATCAAAAGTACAGATTAGAAACTCTTTTCGAAGCTTTTTCTGCTTTTTCTGATTGGTAGGGTCTGTTTTGGTTGGTACGATAGCTATATGGTTTAGTAGCCTGATTTCAATTAAATTCAGCACAAACCCGTATATTTATGTTAGAAACGTGTGTGCTGAGTTTATAAAAGATGAGTCAGTAAATGTGCGAATTATACCTTATTCTACATGTTAAGTTTGGGGGTCTACGGTAAGCAGTTCTGTGCTTACATGAAGGGGATTGGTAGGTAAATAGGGCCAATTTAGGTTGGTACGATGGCTATATATTTTACTACCCTGGTTTCAATTAAATTCAGCACAAACCCGTATATCAAAATAGCTTTCAAACTGAGATTAGTTTGTATAGAATCAAAGGAACAGATTAAAAAACTCTTTTCGAAGCTTTTTCTGCCGTAAATCACATGAACGGGATTGGTAGGGACTGTTTTGGTTGGAACGATGCCTTAAACCGTTCTAGGTTCGCTTGGCTGCTATATGATATAGTGTTTCGATGCGGCCTGTTATACGAAATTTTATCAAAATAGTTTTCAAACTGAGATTAGTTTGTATAGAATCAAAGGAACAGATTACAAACTCTTTTCGAAGTTTTTCTGCCGTAAATCACATGAACGGGATTGGTAGGGCCTGTTTTGATTGGTACGATGGCTATATGGTTTAGTAGCCTGATTTCAATTAAATTCAGCACAAACCCGTATATTTATGTTAGAAACGTGTGTGCTGAGTTTATAAAAGATGAGTCAGTAAATGTGCGAATTATACCTTATTCTACATGTTAAGTTTGGGGGTCTACGGTAAGCAGTTCTGTGCTTTACAAACATGAGAGCAAAATCAATATACAGTTTTGTTCTTCGAAAAGAGTATAAACAACATTATGTTCGGCGCCCCAAAGATTACAAATTCTTTTCGAAGTTTTTCTGCCGTAAATCACATGAACGGGATTGGTAGGGCCTGTTTTGGTTGGTACGATAGCTATATGGTTTAGTAGCCTGATTTCAATTAAATTCAGCACAAACCCGCATATTTACGTTAGAAACGTGTGTGCTGAGTTTCTAAAAGATGAGTCAGTAAATGTGCGAATTATACCTTAAACCGTTCTAGGTTCGCATGGCTGTTATATGATATAGTGGGACGATGCGGCCTGTTATAAGAAGTTTCATCAAAATAGCTTTCAAACTGAGAGACTAGTTTGCATAGAATCAAAGGAACAGATTACAAACTCTTTTCGAAGTTTTTCTGCCGTAAATCACATGAACGGGTTTGGTAGGGCCTGTTTTGGTTGGTACGATAGCTATATGGTTTAGTAGCCTGATTTCAATTAAATGCAGCACAAACCCGTATGTTAGAAACGTGTGTGCTGAGTTTATAAAAGATGAGGCAGTAAATGTGCGAATTATACCTTAAACCGTTCTAGGTTCGGTTGGCTGCTATATGATATAGTGGTACGATGCGGCCTGTTATACGAAGTTTCATCAAAATAGCTTTCAAACTGAGAGACTAGTTTGCATAGAATCAAAAGAACAGATTACAAACTCTTTTCGAAGCTTTTTCTGCCGTAAATCACATGAACGGGATTGGTAGGGCCTGTTTTGGTTGGTACGATAGCTATATGGTTTAGTAGCCTGATTTCAATTAAATTCAGCACAAACCCATATGTTAGAAACGTGTGTGCTGAGTTTCTAAAAGATGAGTCAGTAAATGTGCGAATTATACCTTAAACCGTTCTAGGTTCGCTTGGCTGCTATATGATATAGTGCTATGATGCGGCCTGTTATACGAAGTTTTATCAAAATAGCTCTTAAACTTGTATAGAATCAAAAGGAACAGATTACAAACTCTTTTCGAAGCTTTTTCTGCCGTAAATCACATGAACGGGATTGGTAGGGCCTGTTTTGGTTGGTACGATACCTTAAACCGTTCTAGGTTCGCTTGGCTGCTATATGATATAGTGCTACGATGCGGCCTGTTATACGAAGTTTCATCAAAATAGCTTTCAAACAGAGAGACTAGTTTCTATAGAATCAAAGGACCAGATTACAAACTCTTTTCGAAGCTTTTTCTGCCGTAAATCACATGAACGGGATTGGTAGGGCCTGTTTTGGTTAGTACGATACCTTAAACCGTTCTAGGTTCGCTTGGCTGCTATATGATATAGTGCTACGATGCGACCTGGTATACGAAGTTTAGTCAAAATAGCTTTCAAACTGAGAGACTAGTTTCTATAGAATCAAAGGAACAGATTACAAACTCTTTTTGAAGCTTTTTCTACCGTAAATCACATGAACGGGATTGGTAGGGCCTGTTTTGGTTCGTACGATAGCTATATGGTTTAGTAGCCTGATTTCAATTAAATTCAGCACAAACCCGTATATTTATGTTAGAAACGTGTCTGCTGAGTTTATAAAAGCTTAGTCAGTAAATGTGCGAATTATAGCTTAAACCGTTCTAGGTTCGCTTGGCTGCTATATGATATAGTGGTTCGATGCGGCCTGTTATACGAAGTTTCATCAAAATAGCTTTCAAACTGAGAGACTAGTTTGTATAGAAACAGACGAACAGGGGACATAGCTATATTCTACATGTTAAGTTTGGGGGTCTACGGTAAGCAGTTCTGTGCTTTACAAACATCAGAGCAAATTGGCAATTGTCTGTCGTCGCGTTCGGACGTGTTTTTTGTGCTTTCAAATTAATTACTTTTTACCCCGCCTAATTTCTGTTGATTTTTGTTCATCTCTGCATCGGTGCATTATCTTTGCATTAAAATAAAGAAACTAACTTTGCTTTTACACTTTGAATTTTTTTTATTCTTTATTTTCGCGCATTATTGCAAACTAAAAATTGTTCTTGTGTGACAAAATTTGTTTCAAACAAGAACAATTTTTCGTTTCTGCTATTGCATGCACTAAACTTGTACGCGCTCTTGCAATTTTCGTTTTCGCTTTCGCTTTCTTACGCTCGCACATTTTTACGCTCACCGTACGCTCTCGCTTTTCAATTGCCTCGCGTTTCTCTTCGGAGCCTTTCAACGCTCAGTCTTTTTTTTTTCTTTTGCACTAAGTTTTTTTTTATCTTTGTGTTTTGTTTTCGTGTGGCTCTCCTGAGTCCGACTTTGTGTTCTTGTAAGTATTAACCCTTGGTTGTGCTTATTTTCTATATCTTAATCTTTTATTTTGGCTTTTTAATCGCCACGAAATTTTAAAATAAAAATAAAATTAAAATAAAAAAAAATTATATACATAAAAGAAATGTTTGTCTGTGCTAAAAAAAAATTGCCAAAATGCAAAATCTACCTCTATGCCGGTCATTGGGTGTTGGCTGTGTGATAACCTCATACATGTTAAGTGTGCTGGTTACACAGGTCGCGTCAATGACTTCATAGAGGCTCGTACGGGTTTAAAGTGGAGTTGTGAGGCTTGCCGGGAAGTTGAGATGGAGATGCGAGCATTTATGCGGCAGACTAGGTGTGGGTTTAAAGATCTTCACCTAGGCTTTGCAAAACTTAATCAGGCTTTTTCAGTTTTGGAAACCCAATTTAATGGCCTAAAGCTTTTAAATAGCTCTCCAAAGCGTAAGAAGTCTGGCTTGGAAACGCAGAATTGTTCGCGTGTCCTCCAAGTCCCGGCAAATGAGCCTCCAACTCCAACTATAAATAATCAGCTGATTTCTTTTGTGTCCCCTGGGCCGGTACTTAGGTCTGCTAACAATAAAATGTTGGCAGCTCCTAATGCTTGCACTCTGGACACTGGGACTTCAGGAAACCCACCTAGTCCGTTGCCTGTAGCGTCCAGCTCGTCTGCTCTGGATAGGAATATATCCCCTCCAATGGCGGTTGGGATTCCACCAACTACAGAGGCTAATTCTTCTGCCCCAGTTGATGTGAATCCTAAACTTTTAGTGGGGGTTCCGCAGAGGAAACAAGTCTTTGTTTCCAGACTGGCACCCGATTTTTGGCCAGAGCATGTTGTAGTTAAGGAGTTTACGACGAAGAAAAAAATCGGCATCCGATTTCCCTAACACCTTCGTCACTCCCAAAAAACTAGAACCCTTTCATCTAGCGTATCAAAACGTTAGAGGACTTAAATCTAAACTTAGTCGTTTTTTTCTTAGTAGTTTTGGTTTCAGTTATTCTGTAGTAGTACTAACCGAGACGTGGCTTAAGCCTGACATTTTGGATTCCGAAGTGTTAGGTAATAACTTTTCAGTTTTTAGACGTGACCGTGTGTCTGGTCGTGGTGGCGGCGTTCTTATCGCTGTTAACTCGGTCTTACCTTCGGAACTTATTTCTACTAACCCTGTAGATATTGAATTTATTTGTATAAAAATTGATTTGAATGGCATTTTCCTATTTCTAACAGTCTCCTATATACCTCCTTCCTCTGATCTTTCTGTTTATATGTGCCATTTAAACTCTATTAAATACGTTTCAAATTTTGTAACCGACAAGGACTACCTTGTCGTTTTGGGTGATTTCAATCTCCCAGAAATATGTTGGTCCAATGTTCCTTATTCCAATTCGGTATTACCCAGTAATAGTCACGACTTTATTGATGGTATGCTTGAATTGTCACTATCCCAGGTCAATTTTGTCAAGAACTCCCAGAGTAGGCATTTGGATTTGATTTTTTGCTTGGATCCATCTAATACACTTGTAACTAGAATCGATCCTCTGTCTCTTCCTGAGGATCCTTATCATCCTTCAATTGGCTTATCAATTGACTTTCCTTGTCGAAAAACTTGGTCTGCTTGTCCGTCTATTGCCTCATACTGTTTCCAAAAAACTAATTTTCGAAAATTAAATGAGCTTATTAATGACTTCGACTGGTCAAACTTGTACATGTCTAAGAATTTTGACATCGCAATAAATTTATTTTATAATGCTCTAAATTCTATTTTTACACAATGTGTTCCCACTTCTTGCCATAGTAACAAGAATCGACCTGTGTGGTATTCACCTAAGCTAATAAATTTAAAAAATGTTAAGCTTAGGTTGTTCAAAAAGTTCAAATTATCCGGGAATCCTAGTGACCTCTCCCGTTATCTTTTGGCTCGATCCAAATTTTCGGTTTATAGCACACTATGCTATAAGGCCTACCTTTCTCGGTGTAAAACTCAATTTCGCCGGAACCCCAAACAATTTTTTAATTTCGTCAATTCAAAGCGTAATACCTCTATTTTTCCTTCGTCCTTATCTTTCATGGATAAAAAAGCAAATACTGACCAGTCTATTGCTGATCTTTTTGGTACCTTTTTCCAATCTACTTATTCGACGTCGAATTTTAATTTGGATCAACACTATCCCTTTGACCTTCCTCGGTCAAATAATATATACTCTCCTTTAATTACGGAAATTCAGTTGCTTAATGAACTTAAGCTAATCAAACCAGTTTTTTCCCCGGGACCGGATGGGGTTCCTAGTTGCGTATTAAGGCATTGTGCTGAATCTCTGTGCAAGCCCATTCTTAAACTTTTTAGCTTATCAATCAGTCTCTCTTCTTTCCCTGCTATTTGGAAGGAGTCTTTTATTATTCCTCTCCATAAAAATGGTAGCAAATCTGATGCTAAAAACTATAGAGGGATATCGAAACTGTCAGCTATTCCTAAGATTTTTGAGAGACTTTTAACTTCTCATCTTCAACATTTATGTAAGTCTCTAATTTCACCCTGCCAGCATGGATTTGTAAAACAAAGATCGACCACGACTAATCTCTTAGAATTTTCCTCATTGGTAATTAAAGGTTTTAAAAACAAATCCCAGACTGATGTTATTTACACAGATTTTAGCAAGGCTTTTGATTCAGTTAACCATTTCTTGCTTTTATATAAACTAAACATAATAGGTTTTCCATCTAACCTTGTTGCCTGGATAAGGGATTATCTTACTTCAAGAACTCAAAGAGTTCTTTTTAAGAAATCATTATCTAATAGTATAACTGTGTCGTCCGGGGTTCCTCAAGGCAGTCACCTTGGTCCCCTTTTATTTACTCTTTTTATAAATGATCTTCCATCAGTTATATCACACTCTCGTGTTTTTATGTATGCAGATGATGTTAAACTGTGTTTTTCTTACAGGGATATAGAATCACACATTAATCTGCAAACTGATTTAAGTGCTTTTGATTCGTGGTGCCATTTCAATTTGCTAAATTTAAATGCTTCTAAGTGCAAAATTATGACCTTCTGTCGGGCACTCCACTTTTGGCCTCCTATTATCTTAATCAAAATGCACTTCAACGTATTGGCTCAATAAATGATTTAGGGATTTTACTTGATTCTAAATTAAAATTTGATAGTCACATTTTATCCACTGTCAATAAAGCTATGGGAGTTCTTGGATTTGTGAAGAGATGGTCTAAAGAATTCGATGACCCTTATACGACCAAGATTTTATATGTGGCTCTTGTTCGCCCAATTTTAGAATACGGTTCATGCGTTTGGTGCCCTCAATATAAAGTGCATCAAAATCGTATTGAGTCCGTTCAAAAAAAGTTTTTGCTTTTTGCTCTCCGTGGCTTAAATTGGAATTCGGAATTGAGCCTTCCCTCGTACTCTAGTAGGCTACAACTTATAGATTTGCCTTCCCTAGTAAACCGTAGAACCCTTCTTAATACTCTTTTTATGCATAAATTAATAAACGGCATGGTTGACTCTCCTGAGTTAATTAGCCGAATTAGTTTCGCAGTTCCTTTTAGACCTCTGCGGACCTTTTCTCCTTTAGTAGTCCGTCCAGCCACATCTAATTATTTAATGCATGAGCCTTTTTTAAATTTATGTAGAGACTATAATAGTTTGTACCACTTAGTTTGCTCCTCTTCTAGCATGCAATCTATAAAAACTAACATATTATTGCACCTTCGTTTAAATCCTTCTCTTCCCTAGTAGAATACTTGATTGCCTAATCTATTCCTCTTCCTTCAAATATTTATGATAAAAATAGTTTTTCGCGAATCGTGTCACGTGACTCTGCCCCACGGTCGGTTGGGCGTCTGAGCTATCGAGCTTGGTAACCCGCGCGTAAACAGGCTTCCGCCTGGTTTCGTTGGGCCACTTGATCGTACTGTTCTTTGTACGTCTACGTCCATTTCA
>JBAMCM010000607.1:0-55504 GCA_037075145.1 Scaptodrosophila latifasciaeformis | reverse complement strand
CCTTACCATCTCTGAAAACGAGGTGTTCATACAGACGGACAGACAGACAGACAGACAGACAGACAGACCGACATGGCTAGATCGATTTCTCTAGTCACCCTGATCATACTTTAGGTAACTTTGGGGGGTCTCTGACGTCTCCTCTATGTTACATACATTTGACAAACTTAATATACCCTTGTACCTTTTTAGGTACAGGGTATAAAAACTGTATGTCTTTGGTTGCGATTGGTTCATAAATAACCCGGATTTTTTAGTCATCCGATTTCAATAAAATTTGGAGTTATTAAAAACATATACTAAAAACTGTTTTGTGCTTAATTTGGTTGCGATTGGTTGATAAATAACCCGTTTTCTGACAAAAAAGCACAGAAATCGGATTTGTTGACCGATTAGCCCTATGGAAGCTATATGATGTAGATGTCCAATTTTATTAAAACTTTGCACTGCTGCTGAGTATTTTAAAGTTCACATTGTTTCTTAATTTGAATAAAATATCTTTAAAGATAAAGAAATTATAATGTTAAAATGATTTTTTCACTTTCGATCGGCCCTATGGGAGCTATATGATATCGTTGTCCGACCGGATCGAAACTTCACATCCTTATTGAAAACATATACGAACTTCTAACTGCAAACTTTCGTAATAATGTGATAGCAAACAAAAAAGTTATGGCCTATAAACTTTTTCTTTTTTTTGAGGTTGTTGTGGTTTTCTACTTTTTATTCCGAACCTAAATCGGATATTAAAAAAATATAATAAACTTGATCTAACCTGCAGAACAAATGATTACTTTCTAGGCCTTACCATCTCTGAAAACGAGGTGTTCATACAGACGGACAGACAGACAGACAGACGGACATGGCTAGATCGATTTCTCTAGTCACCCTGATCATAACTTTGGGGGGTCTCTGACGTCTCCTCTATGTTACATACATTTGACAAACTTAATATACCCTTGTACCTTTTTAGGTACAGGGTATAAAAACTGTCTGTCTTTGGTTGCGATTGGTTCATAAATAACCCGGATTTTTTAGTCATCCGATTTCAATAAAATTTGGAGTTATTAAAAACATATACTAAAAACTGTTTTGTGCTTAATTTGGTTGCGATTGGTTGATAAATAACCCGTTTTCTGACAAAAAAGCACAGAAATCGGATTTGTTGACCGATTAGCCCTATGGAAGCTATATGATGTAGATGTCCAATTTTATTAAAACTTTGCACTGCTGCTGAGTATTTTAAAGTTCACATTGTTTCTTAATTTGAATAAAATATCTTTAAAGATAAAGAAATTATAATGTTAAAATGATTTTTTCACTTTCGATCGGCCCTATGGGAGCTATATGATATCGTTGTCCGACCGGATCGAAACTTCACATCCTTATTGAAAACATATACGAACTGCAAACTTTCGTAATAATGTGATAGCAAACAAAAAAGCTATGGCCTATAAACTTTTTCTTTTTTTTTGAGGTTGTTGTAGTTTTCTACTTTTTATTCCGAACCTAAATCGGATATTAAAAAAATATAATAAACTTGATCTAACCTGCAGAACAAATGATTATTAACAACAAACCGGAACTTTCTAGGCCTTACCATCTCTGAAAACGAGGTGTTCATACAGACGGACAGACAGACAGACAGACAGACAGATGGACATGGCTAGATCGATTTCTCTAGTCACCCTGATCATACTTTAGGTAACTTTGGGGGGTCTCCGACGTCTCCTTCTCTATGTTCAATACATTTGACAAACTTAATATACCCTTGTACCTTTGTAGGTACAGGGTATAAAAATTTGGGGTATGCATATTTTATTATTTTAAATTGAAGTAAAATCTGTAGTAGGATAAGTATACACACACACATCACGTATGTAATGTGAGAAAGAGGCTGAGAGAGAGCTTGCTCTCGAAGACACGAGCATTAGTCATGAAAGCTTTGTTGTACATTGCTAGAAATTAAGAGATCAGTTGTTATTTCGGTGGTACATTCTACTCTTCTACAAATTCAGAAGTGGCGGAGTCCACGTAATGGAGTTTGTCGATCCTAACAAATTTACGGTCATCTATATAAAAAGGGGGTTAAAAGAGCACAAGTTATCCACAACTGGGTCAAAAACGGAATTAAAAAAAAAAAAAATCGCAAGCGGGTAAAGAGAGCGCAACGTTCTAAATTTCACAAGATGATGAAATTCAGAGAGCTAATTCCAGGCGCCAGTCAGGCGCGTCGCAACAAAACGACGTTCTCAGAATCGTGCAAAAATTACAAGAAGAGTTGAAATCAAACCGAATAATTGGAATTGGAATTGGTTCATATGTAACCCGTTTTTTGACAATAAACCACAGAAATCGAATGTTTTGACCGATTAACCCTATGGAAGCTATATGATATAGTCATCCGATTTCAATAAAATTTGGAGTTATTAAAAACTTATACTAAAAACTGTTTTGTGCTTAATTTGGTTGCGATTGGTTGATAAATAACCCGTTTTCTGACAAAAAGGCACAGAAATCGGATTTGTTGACCGATTAGCCCTATAGAAGCTATATGATGTAGATGTCCAATTTTATTAAAACTTTTCACAGCTGCTGAGTATTTTAAAGTTCACATTGTTTCTTAATTTGAATAAAATATCTTTAAAGATAAAGAAATTATGATGTTAAAATGATTTTTTCACTTTCGATCGGCCCTATGGGAGCTATATGATATAGTTGTCCGACCGGATCGAAACTTCACATCCTTATTGAAAACATATACGAACTTCTAACTGCAAACTTTCGTAATAATGTGATAGCAAACAAAAAAGTTATGGCCTATAAACTTTTTCTTTTTTTTGACAGACAGACAGACGGACATGGCTAGATCGATTTCTCTAGTCACCCCTAACTTTGGGGGGTCTCCGACGTCTCCTTCTCTATGTAACATACATTTGACAAACTTAATATACCCTTGTACCTTTTTAGGTACAGGGTATAAAAATTTGGGGTATGCATATTTTATTATTTTAAATTGAAGTAAAATCTGTAGTAGGATAAGTATACACACACACATCACGTATGTGATGTGAGAAAGAGGCTGAGAGAGAGCTTGCTCTCGCAGTCACGAGCATTAGTCATGTAAGCTTTGTTGTACATTGATAGAAATTAAGAGATCAGTTGTTATTTCGGTGGGACATTCTACTCTTCTACAAATTCAGAAGTGGCGGAGTCCACGTAATGGAGTGTGTCGATCCTAACAAATTTACGGTCATCCATATAAAAAGGGGGTTAAAAGAGCACAAGTTATCCACAACTGGGTCAAAAACGGAATTTAAAAAAAAAAAAAAAAATCGCAAGCGGGAAAAGAGAGCGCAACGTTCTAAATTTCACAAGATGATGAAATTCAGAGAGCGAATTCCAGGCGCCAGTCAGGCGCGTCGCAACAAATCGACGTTCTCAGAATCGTGCAAAAATTACAAGAAGAGTAGAAATCAAACCGAATAATGCTGCAGCAAATGTTCCTAGAAAAAAACAATCGAGCACAACAACTAGCAGCACGAGGCAGTCAAAAAGAACAACAACGGTGGCGTCGGTGCCGACTTTATAGAAAATGGTCGCGAACGACGACGAATTAATGGAGCAGCTAATAGATGGAATACCATCGGAAGATCTACGCAACGAAGCACGAATTCAACGATTCACGGAAGTAAACCAGATGAAACAGGCTTTCTGCGATGTACGCCTACCAGAAGCCCGGAAGGACAAAAACAAGGATACAGTGAAGGGTGGCACGAATGCAACATCTGACGTCCGTTGCTTCAACTGTAATTCCAAGGCTCACTTCGCAAGGGATTGCCGCAAGACGAAGCGAGTGGCAGGTACATGTTATGCATGCGGCATTTAAGGGCATCGAGTAGCGCAATGCTCGCAGAGGAAGTCTCAGTACAAAACAGAAACTTATGTAAGATTACATTTGGTAAACCATTTTTCTTTGTATCAAATGAAAAAATAAAAATAAATTTTGAGTTAATTATTGTTAACGACGAGTCTATGAATCAGGATGTTGTTCTTAGAAGAGATTTTATGAACGCCTGCGGGCGAAAGATAAATTCAGATATGTTAACAAGTATTTCATACAAAGAGAAGGTTCAATATGCATAAGTATACAATAGAGTATTTAAGTGGTCAACAAGAAACGGGCCCCGTTGAGCCATTTGGAAATATGAATAGTATTGGGGGAAAGGTTAGTAAAGAAACCGTTAAAGAAGAACTGTTAAGAAGAAACTGTTGAGCGACAACAATGTTAGTAAAGAAACTAAGAACCAAAGACACCATAAATCGAATGTGAAATGAATATATCGATAGATAAAAATTCGGAACGTTAAACTCGGGCGCAGCCGAGTTTGAGATACCCTGTACCTGTAGGGAGCGTAAATCAGTATTTCTGACAAAATAATAAAAATACCATGTTTTGAGGAGGGCATTGATTTATGCCACCTAGTTCACGTTGCGAAGGGTGTGACGCGAAATTGTTCTTTTTATAAAAAAAAACCAAACACTAAATTAAGAGAACAGAGTTTGTTGTTTTGGACTTCACTTGTTTTCAATATTTTATTGGTTTATAATTAATTATTAATTGCGCGACAGCGGCTAGCGATTAGTGCGAACGAAAGCTTAGCGAAGACTAGTTAAAAGGAATGCGTTTACATGCGTGTACATAAGAAGTTTTTAGAGAGTGAATATAAGCATAAAACAGATTTAGTGATAATAAGCAACAATGAGCAAGTAAGAACAATTGGCGGGAGAATTTACGTTATATTTGAATTTGAATTTTTAAGATAGGTATTAGGTTTGAACATTATTTATGTTGTGTTTATTGTATATGTTGTGCATTGTTTGTGGAGGCTTTGATCTGCTCCCGACATACTCCCCCCGCTGGAAGAGGCAGGCTGACAGCTGATGTGGTCTCAAGGGGCAGAGCGGCTAATTTGCCTATTGCACGTCTAGTGGTACCAGTGGCGGTTCGAATAACTGCAACTCGGGAGACCCCATCACTTCCAGGAATGATGCTCTCGACCTTTCCGATCCGCCATTGCAAGGGAGGGAGAGCGTCATCTTTAAGTAACACAATGCTGTGCACCAGGAGATTTGGTTTCGAAACTCTCCATTTTCCGCGCTCTTGCAGAGTCGACAAATATGCTGTGCTCCATTTGCGCCAAAATGTTTGCTGCATTTGACAGACCAGTTGCCATCGACTTAAGCGATTGATGTTGAGGTGGGTTATATCTGGCTGGTCGATCGTCGCAAATGGTGCACCAATCAGGAAATGTCCAGGGGTGAGGACTTCCAAATCATCTGGGCTTTCTGAAATTGGACAAATTGGGCGTGAATTAAGCATGGCAGATATTTCACAAACTAATGTTCGAAGCTCATGAAATGATAGGACTGATTTGCCAACTACGCGAACAAAGTGATATTTGGCCGATTTTACAGCGGCCTCCCACAGTCCACCAAAGTGGGGAGAACGAGGCGGGATGAATTTCCAAATGATGCTGTTTGTCACAAAGGCATTGCGAAGCTCGATATTTTGAGGATCAGCAAGAAAAAGTGTTCTGAGCTCATTTAGTTCATTTTTGGCTCCTACGAAATTCGTTGCATTATCTGACCATATGGTACTCGGCTTGCCTCTGATGCTAATGAATCGCTTCAAAGCTGCAATAAATGAGGCTGCAGATAAATTCTCCACCAATTCCAAATGTGTTGCCTTTGTTGAAAAACAGACGAAGATGGCGATATAGTACTTTGAGGGTGGCCGGTTTCTGACTTCGTGCTTTATATAAAATGGTCCACAAAAATCAATCCCAGTCGTTGTAAAAGGTCGACATGGTTGAACACGGCTTTCTGGCAGGGGACCCATGATGGTCTCTAAAATAATAGACTTTACTCGAAAGCAGCGAACACATTTCCGTATTGTGGCAGCTACTGTCTTTCGGCCACCAATCGGCCAAAATCGTTGTCGCAATGCGGATAGAAGACTTTGGGGTCCTGCGTGGAGAAATTGGACATGGAAGTGAGTTATAATTGCACGAGTCACAGGATGATCCTTTGGCAGTAGCATAGGGTGTCTTGCTTCAAAATCTAGAATTGAGTTTTGTAGCCGACCGCTAACTCGCAGCAATCCTTCACGATCAAGCATCGGGCACAATGAAAATAGTTTGTTTTTTGGTGATAGCTGCCTTTTTGCTGATAAGGTTTTATATTCATCAGTTAACTGGGATCGCTGTATTATTTTGACGATGAGATGTGTACCGCCTTTAATGTCAGCGTCAGTTAAAGGCCCATAACGATGTTCTTTGGATCTCAGCAACAAAAATCTATGTACATATCCAAAGACTCTTTGTAATTTAGCGAACGAATTTTGAAATTTACATCCATATGTGATGTCGTGTTTTTCTGCCAAAAGTAAAATATTGCGACGACGCTCGGGTAACTCTACGACTGAAGTCGCAAGAACTGGCCAACAGGAAGCATCCGATCGCAGAAAGGTAGGTCCTTCTCGCCATAAATTTGATTCCAGAAGCTCGCGTGGAGTGCATCCTCTGGACAATATGTCGGCTGGATTTAAGTTTGTGGGTACGTGGTGCCAAGTCATGTCCTTTGTGCGTTCCTGAATCTGGGCAATCCTATTGGATACGAAAATATTAAAGTCTGATGGCGCTTGACGTATCCAGGCAAGTGCGATTGTCGAGTCAGACCAGCAGTGAAAGGAACAAGGATAGGAAATATTTTTAGCGATGTTAGAAACAAGTTCTGATAAAAGCAATGCTGCGCATAATTCCAGTTTGGGTATCGTTAGAGTTTTTAAAGGCGAGACTCTAGATTTGGAACAAAGGAAATGTGTCGAGCATATCCCATACGATTCGGATCGCACGTAAACGCAGGCGCCATACGCAGAAAGACTTGCATCACAGAAGGCATGGATTTCCAACGACGAATTTGGCTGCATAACGAACCTTGGAAATTTGAGATGACTGACTGAAGATATTTGTTTTATGTGCTCCAACCATAAGGAGTGCAGCGATTGCGGCAGAGATTCATCCCAGTCACATTTTTCTTTCCATAAGATTTGGAGAAATATTTTCAGTCTGGTTATAATGGGTGCAATTAGTCCAAGGGGATCGTAGAATTTGGCAACTGTCGACAAGATGGATCGTTTTGTAGCGGGTTTTTGCTGAATAGTTTCGGAAAGGCTGAAGAGGAGATTATCCGAGTTGGTGTCCCAAAGAAGACCTAAGGTTTTCAGAACATCAGTGCCATCGTGAAAACTCATTGTTTTCTCACGATCCTCCTGTGGTTCTCCATCAAGGGCTGCAAGCTCATTGGAACACCATTTTCGAATTGGAAAGTGTCCTCTTCTCAGCAAGGCCTTGACTTGTTGACGAATTTTCGATACCTCTTCAATTGAGTCTCCTCCTGAAATTAAATCGTCGACGTAGAAGTCTCTTCGAATTATTTTTGCTGCCAATGGAAATTCAGTTTCCTCGTCGTACGAAAGTTGGTGCATAGCACGAATTGCTAAGAAGGCAGCAGGTTTCGTTCCATATGTGACGGTATCGAGAGTATAAACCTTGATTGCCTCATTAGGGTTGTCTCGCCATAATATACATTGAAGGTATTGGTCAGGGTGCTTAACCCTCACACATCGATACATCTTACAGATGTCTCCACACAATGCTACCTTGAAGAATCTGAAGCGAAGCAAGGTGTTGCAAATTTTGGGCTGAATCGTGGGCCCTGAAAAAAGCAAGTCATTTAAGGAGTAGCCAGAAGTTGATTTTGCTGATCCATCGAACACGACTCGCAATTTGGTGGTTGTGCTGCTTAGCTTCTGAACGCAATGATGAGGCAAGTAGAACTGGGGAACCGATGACTGCCGAGAGGAAAGTGACATGTGTTTTAAATCAATGTATTCCTTAATGAATGCCATGTATTGGGACTTCAAAATTGTGTTTTTTGCTAGCTTGGATTCCAATGATTTAAAACGTCTAAGAGCAAGGCTGTATGAGTCTCCAAGCTTGTCGAAATTGGATTTTGCGGGTAATCGAACAGAATATTGCCCACAAGCAAGGCGTGAAAACGATTTTAAGAAAAGCTGCTCACAAAGGGCTTCTTCATCGGTGGGAACAGCTAAAGATCCAAAATCGCTGTCGATTTCCCAAAACCGTTTTACCAAGTCTGGTATCGAATCGGTTTCGTGCTGGATTCCAAGTTTGGATGACGAAATAGCCAAGACAGAATTTTTGGCACGCGAAACTGAAATGGCTCCACAAGCAATCCAGCCAAGTCTGGTTTTTTGTAGAGTAGGCAGATGTTTGGCCAACTGAATGTTTCCAACGCAATGAAGTTCATAAAATAGACCAGCTCCAATAAGCAGGTCAATTCGTTGGCTCTTATAGAACAGTGGGTCAGCTAGGCATAAATTCTTTGGTATGTTCCAATCTGAAGAATTTAAATCGAAGTGCGGCTGGTAATCAGTGATTGTTGGCATTATACTGGCAGATAGTGATGTGCTGTACTTGTTATCCCGAGAGTGAATAACAAGATCAACAGCCCTTTCAGACGCTACGGAAGATTCACAGACCCCTGAGATAGAACTGTTAAAATGTCGAGTTGCGAGCTGAAGTTGGTTGACGAAGCGAGAGGTTATGATATTCAGCTGCGAACATGAGTCCAGTAGGGCTCTACATGGGATCAGTGTACCAACGCGATTCTTTACATATACAATGGCCGTAGCAAGCAACACATAATCGGTCTTTTCTTTTTCTGAAGCTTTAGGTGTGGATGTTGGAGAGGACGATGAAATTAATGCAATTGGGTTTGGCGAATTTATGGGAATAGGTGAATGTGATGTCGAGGCAGTTGGATTTGATTCAATATGCAGCAAGGAATTGTGCTTTGAATGACAATACTTGCAGGTTCCTGCTTTACATTGCTGCAGGCTATGGCCTTTGCGCAGACAATTAAGACAAAGGTGCAGCCGTTTAGCTTCTTTGTAACGCAGAGTCGGACTGAGGTTAAGGAATTGGGTACATTTGGAAATGAGGTGATCTTTGGAGTCACATAATATGCATAATGAAGTGTTACATGAAGTAATGAGTGTGTTACGCATGATTTTATTAGTTTGTTTGCTAGGTGTCTGGATTACCATAGCATTCTCAATATTCTCCATCATCCTGCATCTTTTTCCCAAGAATGTAGCCATATCCGTCCAGCTTAATAGCTTGTTTGTTTGTAATCCTTCTTCCCATTTTTCCTGTGTGTATGGATCCAATTTTGATGTTACCAGGTGAATTAGCATGCCATCTGCAATCTCTTGAGTGGATGCCATCGATTTCAAAGCGCGCAGATGCGAATTCATCTGATCACTTAAGTACCGTAAACTGCTCGAACCCTTCTCCACACCTGAAAGCTTGAAAAGAGACCGTATGTGTGCCTGAAAATGTAAAAGCTTATTATCAAATCAGGAGACTAATAGTTCGATAGCCTTATCATAATTCAACTCAGTGAGTTCCAGGGAACGAATTGTATCCAACGCTGAGCCATCCAGACAAGAACGGAGGTGCTGGAACTTCTCAAGTTTGCTTATCCCATCATTGTCACCAACAACAGTATTGAACATGCCGAAAAAATCCGGCCAGTCAATATAGGCGCCAGTGAACCGCGGTAATTTGAGCTCCGGTAGACGAGAGACGCGTAATGAACCTTTGGATGAATTTTGGTCCATATTGAAGTTGGATATAGCTGTAGAGTTAATAACCGACACTCTACGTAGCTTTGAAAGTTCACGAGAAATTTTTGATTTAGCATCACAATACAAATGAGCAAAATTAGACCGAGTGTCACTAGCCAATTCAAGCAAATTTAATTTTTCGACAACTGTTTGTGCTTTATCAAAATTGGCGTTCATTTGCTCTATAAGTTCAAGACGCACTTCGAAATCGGCTTCATCAAAATTGGCCACCCCGTCTGTACCAAGAAATGCATTTAAAGCAACTAGTTGGCGATTTATGGAATCAACCTTTGCTTTGTGAAAATCCATATCACTCAAATCCGACGCAGGTCGCACAGTAGGGGAACCATTTTCAGCCATAATGATTTTTTATTTGTATTAAAGAGTATTTAAAAGTCACTATCACAATCACTGCGAGTTGCGTTTTCAACTGTACTCAAGTACCGAAATTAGAAAACCGAAAGAACCGTAACCGTTCAATGACCGCTAAAATGTCTTATGTATTTAAAACGTATGTACCAAAACAACAACAACTCTGCCTTTATATACAAGAAAGCGCGGTTAAATTTGCAACTGTTCGTCGACCTTTTCACCGAATTATGAAAGGTAACTGTGCAAATATGTTTGTTTTTAATTTTGCCGAATTGCAAATTAAATGGTCAAATTGTATTTAGTTTAGTTATTTTATGCAACACTTTCACAATCACGTCGGGGTCACCAAAATGTTTTGAGGAGGGCATTGATTTATGCCACCTAGTTCACGTTGCGAAGGGTGTGACGCGAAATTGTTCTTTTTATAAAAAAAACCAAACACTAAATTAAGAGAACAGAGTTTGTTGTTTTGGACTTCACTTGTTTTCAATATTTTATTGGTTTATAATTAATTATTAATTGCGCGACAGCGGCTAGCGATTAGTGCGAACGAAAGCTTAGCGAAGACTAGTTAAAAGGAATGCGTTTACATGCGTGTACATAAGAAGTTTTTAGAGAGTGAATATAAGCATAAAACAGATTTAGTGATAATAAGCAACAATGAGCAAGTAAGAACAATTGGCGGGAGAATTTACGTTATATTTGAATTTGAATTTTTAAGATAGGTATTAGGTTTGAACATTATTTATGTTGTGTTTATTGTATATGTTGTGCATTGTTTGTGGAGGCTTTGATCTGCTCCCGACATACCATCTGATTTCGATTAATTTTTGCACAATTGATTGGTGTCTTAAAGCACGACTTATTCTCAAATTTAATAGAGATATCTTTAAGACCAAAGAAATTACGACGTTAAAACGATTTTTGCACTTCCAATAGGCCATACGGAAACTATATGTTATGGTAGTCCGATCAGATTAAAACTACGCTTTTTGGGTTATTACAAAAGAAACTATCATATGGTATTTTTGGTTACGATTCGTGCATAAAAAACCCGATTTCTGACAAAAAAAAAAACAACAAAAAATCGGAGTTTTTGTGCGATTAGCCCTATGGGAGCTATATGATATAGCCATCTGATTTCAATAAAATTTGGAGTTATTCAAAACTTATACTAAAAACTGTCTGTCTTTGGTTGCGATTGGTTCATAAATAACCCGGATTTTTTAGTCATCCGATTTCAATAAAATTTGGAGTTATTAAAAACTTATACTAAAAACTGTCTTGTGCTTAATTTGGTTGGAATTGGTTCATATATAACCCGTTTTTTGACAAAAAAGCACAGAAATCGAATTTTTTGACCGATTAACCCTATGGAAGCTATATGATATAGTCATCCGATTTCAATAAAATTTGGAGTTATTAAAAACTTATACTAAAAACTGTCTTGTGCTTAATTTGGTTGCGATTGGTTCATAAAGAACCCGTTTTCTGACAAAAGAGCACAGAAATCGAATTTTTTGACCGATTAACCCTATGGAAGCTATATGATATAGTCATCCGATTTCAATAAAATTTGGAGTTATTAAAAACTTATACTAAAAACTGTCTTGTGCTTAATTTGGTTGCGATTGGTTGATAAATAACCCGTTTTCTGACAAAAAAGCACAGAAATCGGATTTGTTGACCGATTAGCCCTATGGAAGCTATATGATGTAGATGTCCAATTTTATTAAAACTTTGCACAGCTGCTGAGTATTTTAAAGTTCACATTGTTTCTTAATTTGAATAAAATATCTTTAAAGATAAAGAAATTATGATGTTAAAATGATTTTTTCACTTTCGATCGGCCCTATGGGAGCTATATGATATAGTTGTCCGACCGGATCGAAACTTCACATCCTTATTGAAAACATATACGAACTTCTAACTGCAAACTTTCGTAATAATGTGATAGCAAACAAAAAAGTTATGGCCTATAAACTTTTTCTTTTTTTTGAGGTTGTTGTGGTTTTCTACTTTTTATTCCGAACCTAAATCGGATATTAAAAAAATATAATAAACTTGATCTAACCTGCAGAACAAATGATTATTAGCAACAAACCGGAACTTTCTAGGCCTTACCATCTCTGAAAACGAGGTGTTCATACAGACGGACAGACAGACAGACAGACAGACAGATGGACATGGCTAGATCGATTTCTCTAGTCACCCTGATCATACTTTAGGTAACTTTGGGGGGTCTCCGACGTCTCCTTCTCTATGTTACATACATTTGACAAACTTAATATACCCTTGTACCTTTTTAGGTACAGGGTATAAAAATTTGGGGTATGCATATTTTATTATTTTAAATTGAAGTAAAATCTGTAGTAGGATAAGTATACACACACACATCACGTATGTAATGTGAGAAAGAGGCTGAGAGAGAGCTTGCTCTCGAAGACACGAGCATTAGTCATGTAAGCTTTGTTGTACATTGCTAGAAATTAAGAGATCAGTTGTTATTTCGGTGGGACATTCTACTCTTCTACAAATTCAGAAGTGGCGGAGTCCACGTAATGGAGTGTGTCGATCCTAACAAATTTACGGTCATCTATATAAAAAGGGGGTTAAAAGAGCACAAGTTATCCACAACTGGGTCAAAAACGGAATTAAAAAAAAAAAAATCCCAACGTTATCTTCGGGGTGCCGAAGATTACACTCTTTTCGAAGTTGTTTCTGCCGTAAATCACATGAACGGGGTTGGTCAGTTAATAGGGCCGATTTCGATTTGTATGACAGCTATATGATGTAGTAGTCCGATTTTAATAAAATTGAGTACAAACGCGTATATTTATGTAGAAAACGTGTTGGCCGAGTTTTGAAAAGATCAGTCAATAAATGTGCGAGTTATTCCCTAAACCGATTTAGGTTCGTATGGCAGCTATATGATATAGTCGTCCGATCCTTACAAAATTTGGTACATATATTAATTGCTATAAAAAACATATGCATATTAAATTTCAACAGGATCGGATAATAAATGTGTGAGTTATTCGCTAAACCGATTTAGGTTCGTATGACAGCTATATGATATAGTGATCCGATCCAGGCGAAATTTGGCACAATTATCTATTCGTTATATAAAAAACACGCATGCCAAATTTGAAAAGAATCGGATAATAAATGTGGAAGTTATTGCCTAAACCGATTTAGGTTCGTATGACAGCTATATGATATAGTGGTCCGATCCGACCGATTCAAACTAGTGTACTACCTAGGTAAAAAAGAAGGCTATATACCAAGTTTCAGCAAAATAGCTTTTAAACTGACGGAGTAAATCTGATATGTACAGACGGACAGACGGACAGACGGACAGACGGACATGGCTATATCGACTCCTCTAGTGATTCTAAGTATTCTAGATGTAACTTTTGTGGGTCTACGATGTTTGGTTCTGTGCGTTACAAACATCAGAGCAAAGTGAATAGACTCCTTTTTCTTCGAAAAGAGTCTAAAAATCGCAAGCGGGTAAAGAGAGCGCAACGTTCTAAATTTCACAAGATGATGAAATTCAGAGAGCTAATTCCAGGCGCCAGTCAGGCGCGTCGCAACAAAACGACGTTCTCAGAATCGTGCAAAAATTACAAGAAGAGTTGAAATCAAACCGAATAATTGGAATTGGAATTGGTTCATAAATAACCCGTTTTTTGACAAAAAACCACAGAAATCGAATGTTTTGACCGATTAACCCTATGGAAGCTATATGATATAGTCATCCGATTTCAATAAAATTTGGAGTTATTAAAAACTTATACTAAAAACTGTCTTGTGCTTAATTTGGTTGCGATTGGTTGATAAATAACCCGTTTTCTGACAAAAAAGCACAGAAATCGGATTTGTTGACCGATTAGCCCTATGGAAGCTATATGATGTAGATGTCCAATTTTATTAAAACTTTTCACAGCTGCTGAGTATTTTAAAGTTCACATTGTTTCTTAATTTGAATAAAATATCTTTAAAGATAAAGAAATTATGATGTTAAAATGATTTTTTTCACATTCGATCGGCCCTATGGGAGCTATATGATATAGTTGTCCGACCGGATCGAAACTTCACATCCTTATTGAAAACATATACGAACTTCTAACTGCAAACTTTCGTAATAATGTGATAGCAAACAAAAAAGTTATGGCCTATAAACTTTTTCTTTTTTTTGACAGACAGACAGACGGACATGGCTAGATCGATTTCTCTAGTCCACCCTAAATCAGTAACTATTGAGGAATCTACTGACGTCTCCCTCTATGTAACATACATTTGACAAACTTAATATACCCTTGTACCTTTTTAGGTACAGGGTTATAAAAACTTGGGGTATGCATATTTTATTATTTTAAATATTGAAGTAAAATCTGTAGTAGGATAAGTATACACACACAACATCACGTAGTAAGTGAAAAGAGGCTGAGAAGCTTGCTCTCCATCACGAGCATAATGTAACTTTGTTGTACATTGATAGAAATTAAGAGATCAGTTGTTATTTCGGTGGACATTCTACTCTTCTACAAATTCAAAGTGGCGGAGTCCACGTAATGGAGTGTGTCATCCTAACAAATTTACGGTCATCCATATAAAAAGGGGGTTAAAAGAGCACAAGTTATCCACAACTGGGTCAAAAACGGAATTAAAAAAAAAAAATCGCAAGCGGGTAAAGAGAGCGCAACGTTCTAAATTTCACAAGATGATGAAATTCAGAGAGCGAATTCCAGGCGCCAGTCAGAATCGTGCAAAAATTACAAGAAGAGTTGAAATCAAACCGAATAATGCTGCAGCAAATGTTCCTAGAAAAAAAACGATCGAGCACAACAACTAGCAGCACGAGGCAGTCAAAAAGAACAACAACGGTGGCGTCGGTGCCGACTTTATAGAAAATGGTCGCGACGGTAGCAACAATAACGCAGAGACAATTGCGCATCAACTAGTCAACCAGCCAAAGAGAGCAGAGAGCAAAAGGAGCGGGCTATGTTGTTCGCTCTCGCGAAAGAAACAACCCCCGATTTTGACGGCAAATCGTGTGCTTGCATTTTGGTCAATCAGATGAGAGGAATTTCGCAACTGTACGAGCTGAGCGAAAATTACAAGAGAATGCTGCTGGTTTCCAAACTCAAAGGAAATGCTCAAAGTTGGCTTCATGCAGAACCACACCGAATTTAAATTTTACAGCCTTAATGAGCAACTTGTTGCAGTTTTTGGGAGCAAAACGTCCAAGTTAGAGGCTAGGCGAGCGTGTGAGCAACGGAAATGGCACCCGAATGAAAGATTTTACGAGTATTTTGAAGAGAAGTTGGCACTGGCACTAGTCGTGATGATGGAGGACGACGAATTAATGGAGCAGCTAATAGATGGAATACCATCGGAAGATCTACGCAACGAAGCACGAATTCAACGATTCACGGAAGTAAACCAGATGAAACAGGCTTTCTGCGATGTACGCCTACCAGAAGCACGGAAGGACAAAAACAAGGATACAGTGAAGGGTAAGGCGAATGCAACATCTGACGTCCGATGCTTCAACTGTAATTCCAAGGCTCACTTCGCAAGGGATTGCCGCAAGACGAAGCGAGTGGCAGGTACATGTTATGCCTGCGGCATTTAAGGGCATCGAGTAGCGCAATGCTCGCAGAGGAAGTCTCAGTACAAAGCAGAAACTTATGTAAGATTACATTTGGTAAACCATTTTTCTTTGTATCAAATGAAAAAATAAAAATAAATTTTGAGTTAATTATTGTTAACGACGAGTCTATGAATCAGGATGTTGTTCTTAGAAGAGATTTCATGAACGCCTGCGGGCGAAAGATAAATTCAGATATGTTAACAAGTATTTCATACAAAGAGAAGGTTCACGCAAAAGACAATATGCATAAGTATACAATAGAGTATTTAAGTGGTCAACAAGAAACGGGCCCCGTTGAGCCATTTGGAAACATGAATAGTATTGGGGGGAAGGTTAGTAAAGAAACCGTTAAAGAAGAACTGTTAAGAAGAAACTGTTGAGCGACAACGATGTTAGTAAAGAAACTGAGAACCAGAGACCAAAGACACCATAAATCGAATGTGAAATGAATATATCGATAGATAAAAATTCGGAACGTTAAACTCGGGCGCAGCCGAGTTTGAGATACCCTGTACCTGTAGGGAGCGTAAATCAGTATTTCTGACAAAATAATAAAAATACCATCTGATTTCGATTAAATTTTGCACAATTGATTGGTGTCTTAAAGCACGACTTATTCTCAAATTTAATAGAGATATCTTTAAGACCAAAGAAATTACGACGTTAAAACGATTTTTGCACTTCCAATAGGCCATACGGAAACTATATGTTATGGTAGTCCGATCAGATTAAAACTACGCTTTTTGGGTTATTACAAAAGAAACTATCATATGGTATTTTTGGTTACGATTCGTGCATAAAAAACCCGATTTCTGACAAAAAAAAAAACAACAAAAAATCGGAGTTTTTGTGCGATTAGCCCTATGGGAGCTATATGATATAGCCATCTGATTTCAATAAAATTTGGAGTTATTCAAAACTTATACTAAAAACTGTCTGTCTTTGGTTGCGATTGGTTCATAAATAACCCGGATTTTTTAGTCATCCGATTTCAATAAAATTTGGAGTTATTAAAAACTTATACTAAAAACTGTCTTGTGCTTAATTTGGTTGGAATTGGTTCATATATAACCCGTTTTTACACACAAAATCAAACCAACTAGAAGCTAAGTCACCGATCAAAAAATTTAGATAAAACTATACTAAAAACTGTCTTGTGCTTAATTTGGTTGCGATTGGTTATAAATAACCCGTTTTCTGACAAAACACAAAACGAATTTTTACCGATTACCCTATAAGCTATATGATATAGTCATCCGATTTCAATAAAATTTGGAGTTATTAAAAACTTATACTAAAAACTGTCTTGTGCTTAATTTGGTTGCGATTGGTTGATAAATAACCCGTTTTCTGACAAAAAAGCACAGAAATCGGATTTGTTGACCGATTAGCCCTATGGAAGCTATATGATGTAGATGTCCAATTTTATTAAAACTTTTCACAGCTGCTGAGTATTTTAAAGTTCACATTGTTTCTTAATTTGAATAAAATATCTTTAAAGATAAAGAAATTATGATGTTAAAATGATTTTTTCACATTCGATCGGCCCTATGGGAGCTATATGATATAGTTGTCCGACCGGATCGAAACTTCACATCCTTATTGAAAACATATACGAACTTCTAACTGCAAACTTTCGTAATAATGTGATAGCAAACAAAAAAGTTATGGCCTATAAACTTTTTCTTTTTTTTTGAGGTTGTTGTGGTTTTCTACTTTTTATTCCGAACCTAAATCGGATATTAAAAAAATATAATAAACTTGATCTAACCTGCAGAACAAATGATTATTAGCAACAAACCGGAACTTTCTAGGCCTTACCATCTCTGAAAACGAGGTGTTCATACAGACGGACAGACAGACAGACAGACGGACATGGCTATATCGATTTCTCTAGTCACCCTGATCATACTTTAGGTAACTTTGGGCGGTCTCCGACGTCTCCTTCTCTATGTAACATCACGTATGTAATGTGAGAAAGAGTCTGAGAGAGCTTGCTCTCGAAGTCACGAGCATTAGTCATGTAAGCTTTGTTGTACATTGATAGAAATTAAGAGATCAGTTGTTATTTCGGTGGGACATTCTACTCTTCTACAAATTCAGAAGTGGCGGAGTCCACGTAATGGAGTGTGTCGATCCTAACAAATTTACGGTCATCCATATAAAAAGGGGGTTAAAAGAGCACAAGTTATCCACAACTGGGTCAAAAACGGAATTAAAAAAAAAATTGCAAGCGGGTAAAGAGAGCGCAACGTTCTAAATTTCACAAGATGATGAAATTCAGAGAGCGAATTCCAGGCGCCAGTCAGGCGCGTCGCAACAAAACGACGTTCTCAGAATCGTGCAAAAATTACAAGAAGAGTTGAAATCAAACCGAATAATGCTGCAGCAAATGTTCCTAGAAAAAAAACGATCGAGCACAACAACTAGCAGCACGAGGCAGTCAAAAAGAACAACAACGGTGGCGTCGGTGCCGACTTTATAGAAAATGGTCGCGACGGTAGCAACAATAACGCAGAGACAATTGCGCATCAACTAGTCAACCAGCCAAAGAGAGCAGAGAGCAAAAGGAGCGGGCTATGTTGTTCGCTCTCGCGAAAGAAACAACCCCCGATTTTGACGGCAAATCGTGTGCTTGCATTTTGGTCAATCAGATGAGAGGAATTTCGCAACTGTACGAGCTGAGCGAAAATTACAAGAGAATGCTGCTGGTTTCCAAACTCAAAGGAAATGCTCAAAGTTGGCTTCATGCAGAACCACACCGAATTCTTCAGAATTTTGACAGCCTTAATGAGCAACTTGTTGCAGTTTTTGGGAGCAAAACGTCCAAGTTAGAGGCTAGGCGAGCGTGTGAGCAACGGAAATGGCACCCGAATGAAAGATTTTACGAGTATTTTGAAGAGAAGTTGGCACTGGCACTAGTCGTGATGATGGAGGACGACGAATTAATGGAGCAGCTAATAGATGGAATACCATCGGAAGATCTACGCAACGAAGCACGAATTCAACGATTCACGGAAGTAAACCAGATGAAACAGGCTTTCTGCGATGTACGCCTACCAGAAGCACGGAAGGACAAAAACAAGGATACAGTGAAGGGTACCACGAATGCAACATCTGACGTCCGATGCTTCAACTGTAATTCCAAGGCTCACTTCGCAAGGGATTGCCGCAAGACGAAGCGAGTGGCAGGTACATGTTATGCCTGCGGCATTTAAGGGCACCGAGTAGCGCAATTCTCGCAGAGGAAGTCTCAGTACAAAGCAGAAACTTATGTAAGATTACATTTGGTAAACCATTTTTCTTTGTATCAAATGAAAAAATAAAAATAAATTTTGAGTTAATTATTGTTAACGACGAGTCTATGAATCAGGATGTTGTTCTTAGAAGAGATTTCATGAACGCCTGCGGGCGAAAGATAAATTCAGATATGTTAACAAGTATTTCATACAAAGAGAAGGTTCACGCAAAAGACAATATGCATAAGTATACAATAGAGTATTTAAGTGGTCAACAAGAAACGGGCCTCGTTGAGCCATTTGGAAACATGAATAGTATTGGGGGAAGGTTAGTAAAGAAACCGTTAAAGAAGAACTGTTAAGAAGAAACTGTTGAGCGACAACGATGTTAGTAAAGAAACTGAGAACCAGAGACCAAAGACACCATAAATCGAATGTGAAATGAATATATCGATAGATAAAAATTCGGAACGTTAAACTCGGGCGCAGCCGAGTTTGAGATACCCTGTACCTGTAGGGAGCGTAAATCAGTATTTCTGACAAAATAATAAAAATACCATCTGATTTCGATTAAATTTTGCACAATTGATTGGTGTCTTAAAGCACGACTTATTCTCAAATTTAATAGAGATATCTTTAAGACCAAAGAAATTACGACGTTAAAACGATTTTTGCACTTCCAATAGGCCATACGGAAACTATATGTTATGGTAGTCCGATCAGATTAAAACTACGCTTTTTGGGTTATTACAAAAGAAACTATCATATGGTATTTTTGGTTACGATTCGTGCATAAAAAACCCGATTTCTGACAAAAAAAAAAAACAACAAAAAATCGGAGTTTTTGTGCGATTAGCCCTATGGGAGCTATATGATATAGCCATCTGATTTCAATAAAATTTGGAGTTATTCAAAACTTATACTAAAAACTGTCTGTCTTTGGTTGCGATTGGTTCATAAATAACCCGGATTTTTTAGTCATCCGATTTCAATAAAATTTGGAGTTATTAAAAACTTATACTAAAAACTGTCTTGTGCTTAATTTGGTTGGAATTGGTTCATATATAACCCGTTTTTTGACAAAAAAGCACAGAAATCGAATTTTTTGACCGATTAACCCTATGGAAGCTATATGATATAGTCATCCGATTTCAATAAAATTTGGAGTTATTAAAAACTTATACTAAAAACTGTCTTGTGCTTAATTTGGTTGCGATTGGTTGATAAATAACCCGTTTTCTGACAAAAAAGCACAGAAATCGGATTTGTTGACCGATTAGCCCTATGGAAGCTATATGATGTAGATGTCCAATTTTATTAAAACTTTTCACAGCTGCTGAGTATTTTAAAGTTCACATTGTTTCTTAATTTGAATAAAATATCTTTAAAGATAAAGAAATTATGATGTTAAAATGATTTTTTTCACATTCGATCGGCCCTATGGGAGCTATATGATATAGTTGTCCGACCGGATCGAAACTTCACATCCTTATTGAAAACATATACGAACTTCTAACTGCAAACTTTCGTAATAATGTGATAGCAAACAAAAAAGTTATGGCCTATAAACTTTTTCTTTTTTTTTGAGGTTGTTGTGGTTTTCTACTTTTTATTCCGAACCTAAATCGGATATTAAAAAAATATAATAAACTTGATCTAACCTGCAGAACAAATGATTATTAGCAACAAACCGGAACTTTCTAGGCCTTACCATCTCTGAAAACGAGGTGTTCATACAGACGGACAGACAGACAGACAGACGGACATGGCTAGATCGATTTCTCTAGTCACCCTGATCATACTTTAGGTAACTTTGGGGGGTCTCCGACGTCTCCTTCTCTATGTAACATACATTTGACAAACTTAATATACCCTTGTACCTTTTTAGGTACAGGGTATAAAAATTTGGGGTATGCATATTTTATTATTTTAAATTGAAGTAAAATCTGTAGAGAAAGTATACACACACAATCACTTATGTGATGTGAGAAAGAGGCTGAGAGAGAGCTTGCTCTCGAAGTCACGAGCATTAGTCATGTAAGCTTTGTTGTACATTGATAGAAATTAAGAGATCAGTTGTTATTTCGGTGGGACATTCTACTCTTCTACAAATTCAGAAGTGGCGGAGTCCACGTAATGGAGTGTGTCGATCCTAACAAATTTACGGTCATCCATATAAAAAGGGGGTTAAAAGAGCACAAGTTATCCACAACTGGGTCAAAAACGGAATTAAAAAAAAAAATCGCAAGCGGGTAAAGAGAGCGCAACGTTCTAAATTTCACAAGATGATGAAATTCAGAGAGCGAATTCCAGGCGCCAGTCAGGCGCGTCGCAACAAAACGACGTTCTCAGAATCGTGCAAAAATTACAAGAAGAGTTGAAATCAAACCGAATAATGCTGCAGCAAATGTTCCTAGAAAAAAAACGATCGAGCACAACAACTAGCAGCACGAGGCAGTCAAAAAGAACAACAACGGTGGCGTCGGTGCCGACTTTATAGAAAATGGTCGCGACGGTAGCAACAATAACGCAGAGACAATTGCGCATCAACTAGTCAACCAGCCAAAGAGAGCAGAGAGCAAAAGGAGCGGGCTATGTTGTTCGCTCTCGCGAAAGAAACAACCCCCGATTTTGACGGCAAATCGTGTGCTTGCATTTTGGTCAATCAGATGAGAGGAATTTCGAAACTGTACGAGCTGAGCGAAAATTACAAGAGAATGCTGCTGGTTTCCAAACTCAAAGGAAATGCTCAAAGTTGGCTTCATGCAGAACCACACCACCAACTTGTTGCAGTTTTTGGGAGCAAAACGTCCAAGTTAGAGGCTAGGCGAGCGTGTGAGCAACGGAAATGGCACCCGAATGAAAGATTTTACGAGTATTTTGAAGAGAAGTTGGCACTGGCACTAGTCGTGATGATGGAGGACGACGAATTAATGGAGCAGCTAATAGATGGAATACCATCGGAAGATCTACGCAACGAAGCACGAATTCAACGATTCACGGAAGTAAACCAGATGAAACAGGCTTTCTGCGATGTACGCCTACCAGAAGCACGGAAGGACAAAAACAAGGATACAGTGAAGGGTAAGGGAATGCAACATCTGACGTCCGATGCTTCAACTGTAATTCCAAGGCTCACTTCGCAAGGGATTGCCGCAAGACGAAGCGAGTGGCAGGTACATGTTATGCCTGCGGCATTTAAGGGCACCGAGTAGCGCAATTCTCGCAGAGGAAGTCTCAGTACAAAGCAGAAACTTATGTAAGATTACATTTGGTAAACCATTTTTCTTTGTATCAAATGAAAAAATAAAAATAAATTTTGAGTTAATTATTGTTAACGACGAGTCTATGAATCAGGATGTTGTTCTTAGAAGAGATTTCATGAACGCCTGCGGGCGAAAGATAAATTCAGATATGTTAACAAGTATTTCATACAAAGAGAAGGTTCACGCAAAAGACAATATGCATAAGTATACAATAGAGTATTTAAGTGGTCAACAAGAAACGGGCCCCGTTGAGCCATTTGGAAACATGAATAGTATTGGGGGGAAGGTTAGTAAAGAAACCGTTAAAGAAGAACTGTTAAGAAGAAACTGTTGAGCGACAACGATGTTAGTAAAGAAACTGAGAACCAGAGACCAAAGACACCATAAATCGAATGTGAAATGAATATATCGATAGATAAAAATTCGGAACGTTAAACTCGGGCGCAGCCGAGTTTGAGATACCCTGTACCTGTAGGGAGCGTAAATCAGTATTTCTGACAAAATAATAAAAATACCATCTGATTTCGATTAAATTTTGCACAATTGATTGGTGTCTTAAAGCACGACTTATTCTCAAATTTAATAGAGATATCTTTAAGACCAAAGAAATTACGACGTTAAAACGATTTTTGCACTTCCAATAGGCCATACGGAAACTATATGTTATGGTAGTCCGATCAGATTAAAACTATCATATGGTATTTTTGGTTACGATTCGTGCATAAAAAACCCGATTTCTGACAAAAAAAAAAAAACAACAAAAAATCGGAGTTTTTGTGCGATTAGCCCTATGGGAGCTATATGATATAGCCATCTGATTTCAATAAAATTTGGAGTTATTCAAAACTTATACTAAAAACTGTCTGTCTTTGGTTGCGATTGGTTCATAAATAACCCGTTTTCTGACAAAAAAGCACAGAAATCGGATTTGTTGACCGATTAGCCCTATGGAAGCTATATGATGTAGATGTCCAATTTTATTAAAACTTTTCACAGCTGCTGAGTATTTTAAAGTTCACATTGTTTTTTAAATTGAATAAAATATCTTTAAAGATAAAGAAATTATGATGTTAAAATGATTTTTTCACATTCGATCGGCCCTATGGGAGCTATATGATATAGTTGTCCGACCGGATCGAAACTTCACATCCTTATTGAAAACATATACGAACTTCTAACTGCAAACTTTCGTAATAATGTGATAGCAAACAAAAAAGTTATGGCCTATAAACTTTTTCTTTTTTTTTAGGTTGTTGTGGTTTTCTACTTTTTATTCCGAACCTAAATCGGATATTAAAAAAATATAATAAACTTGATCTAACCTGCAGAACAAATGATTATTAGCAACAAACCGGAACTTTCTAGGCCTTACCATCTCTGAAAACGAGGTGTTCATACAGACGGACAGACAGACAGACAGACGGACATGGCTATATCGATTTCTCTAGTCACCCTGATCATACTTTAGGTAACTTTGGGCGGTCTCCGACGTCTCCTTCTCTATGTAACATCACGTATGTAATGTGAGAAAGAGGCTGAGAGAGAGCTTGCTCTCGAAGTCACGAGCATTAGTCATGTAAGCTTTGTTGTACATTGATAGAAATTAAGAGATCAGTTGTTATTTCGGTGGGACATTCTACTCTTCTACAAATTCAGAAGTGGCGGAGTCCACGTAATGGAGTGTGTCGATCCTAACAAATTTACGGTCATCCATATAAAAAGGGGGTTAAAAGAGCACAAGTTATCCACAACTGGGTCAAAAACGGAATTAAAAAAAAAAATTGCAAGCGGGTAAAGAGAGCGCAACGTTCTAAATTTCACAAGATGATGAAATTCAGAGAGCGAATTCCAGGCGCCAGTCAGGCGCGTCGCAACAAAACGACGTTCTCAGAATCGTGCAAAAATTACAAGAAGAGTTGAAATCAAACCGAATAATGCTGCAGCAAATGTTCCTAGAAAAAAACGATCGAGCACAACAACTAGCAGCACGAGGCAGTCAAAAAGAACAACAACGGTGGCGTCGGTGCCGACTTTATAGAAAATGGTCGCGACGGTAGCAACAATAACGCAGAGACAATTGCGCATCAACTAGTCAACCAGCCAAAGAGAGCAGAGAGCAAAAGGAGCGGGCTATGTTGTTCGCTCTCGCGAAAGAAACAACCCCCGATTTTGACGGCAAATCGTGTGCTTGCATTTTGGTCAATCAGATGAGAGGAATTTCGCAACTGTACGAGCTGAGCGAAAATTACAAGAGAATGCTGCTGGTTTCCAAACTCAAAGGAAATGCTCAAAGTTGGCTTCATGCAGAACCACACCGAATTCTTCAGAATTTTGACAGCCTTAATGAGCAACTTGTTGCAGTTTTTGGGAGCAAAACGTCCAAGTTAGAGGCTAGGCGAGCGTGTGAGCAACGGAAATGGCACCCGAATGAAAGATTTTACGAGTATTTTGAAGAGAAGTTGGCACTGGCACTAGTCGTGATGGTGGAGGACGACGAATTAATGGAGCAGCTAATAGATGGAATACCATCGGAAGATCTACGCAACGAAGCACGAATTCAACGATTCACGGAAGTAAACCAGATGAAACAGGCTTTCTGCGATGTACGCCTACCAGAAGCACGGAATGACAAAAACACAGATACAGTGAAGGGTACCACGAATGCAACATCTGACGTCCGATGCTTCAACTGTAATTCCAAGGCTCACTTCGCAAGGGATTGCCGCAAGACGAAGCGAGTGGCAGGTACATGTTATGCCTGCGGCATTTAAGGGCATTGAGTAGCGAAACAAACCTCAATAAAAAACAAACCAATCTAGCATAATCTCTGTTCTTGACTCCAATCAAATTTCGCACAAAATAAAACACTCACATAAAATCGATTGCAACATTTTTATTATAACAAACACTCACTTTTGTATACAAACTAAGAACTTATAGTAGATTCAGAAAAATACAGTCTTCAGAATAAAATCACTACTCGAACCAAACAACTCCACTCTCTTTTTATTTTAAAAACCCAAAATCAACGCAGACCTAAAAACCTAAAAGAAACCTATCATATACCGTTAACGGAATCCCACCTGGAGGAATCACACACTCAGACGAAACAGAACCCTACCTATTCGATTGAAGAAAATACCGACTCAACTCCCGACGAAGGCGCACCGGACAAATACCTATTTCTTCTACTAATATCGCTGTAAGTAGAGTAGGTACAAAGAAAAAAAAAAAAATAAAAAAAAAATGTGGACTAAAAACAAAATAAAACAAAAAAAAAACAAAAAAAACATAACACGACCATCGTCGGCCCGAAAAAAAAAAAACAAAAAATCAAAGAAAAACAAACAAAAAAAAAAAAAACAAAAATAAAATATACAATTATTGTGAACACAATCAACCTGATCATGTTTCCAAAAAAAAAATAAAAAAAAAAAAAAAAAAAAAAAAAAAAAAAACAAAAATATATATATATATATTACAATTATTTATACAAATCAATCCTATCATCTTTCCACAACAAAAAAATATAAAAAAAAAACAAAATAAAAAAAAATATAATAACTATAAAAAAAAAAAAAATATATATATATATATATATATATATTATAATTATTGTGACGTGGACACGGAATCAATCGCTGATCATCGTTGTGCCACGAAACAAAAAAAAAAAAAAAAAAAAAAAAAAAAAACCTAAATCAAAAACACAAAGCCAAAAACAAACAAGAACCACACAAAATTTTTTTTCCTTTTCACGAGTACCAACACAAAAATAAAAATAATAAGAAAAATTAAAAATACATCACAGAATCTCAACAAACGAGATCAACACCCAGACATAAAAAAAAACAACAACAACAACTAACAAAAAAAAAAAAGAACCAAACACAAAAAAAAAAAATAAGTACACAAAACACACAAAACAACAATAAATTAAACACTAGATGAAATCGTAAAGTTGAGTTAAAATCAAAGAGTCGGCTAGCCAAGAAGAGCAGCTACCAGAAATTAGGGAAGAACCTGAAGCATCAGTCTCAAAAAACCAAAGGAAAAACACGATCACTCCAACAATACCGATGGATTCCGGTAACTCTTCGGGTCCTCCCCACAACTGGAGCAACTTCAGTAGCATCACAACTTCAATGAACCCAACCGACATGTTGGCCTTCATTAAGGAGATTCCAACCTTTGACGGGTCCCCATGGCAACTAAAAAAATAAACGAACGTCGAAGAGTTATAGCTCATAGGGGACTGACCAAACGCCCTATGGCCTCCTCCTCCTTAGAGCCATAAGGAATCGAATTATCGGCAAAGCCGAGAAGCCGAATGAGCTAAAAGAGTAGTGTGGGACACAAAAAAGCGAATTTGGTGCAAAAATTCTCAAACAAGAAAAACGAAGCTATCCTAATAGGGAAATGGAAATGTTCCCAGGGAACATGTCTCAGGACAACTTTATACAGGATACAAAAATCAAACAAGAACTATGACCTACTTACAGTTGGCGACGACATCCAAGCTGCATCGAAGCCAAGAAAAATCTCTACAACCAAATCTGTCTAAATTCATTCTTGATCAATAAGGGAACCACTCAAATCCTTGATTAGGGCCAAACAGCCTTCCAGCGGGAAGAGGCAACGAAGCAGCCGACCGAACAAAGTTTCTACTTCCAAAAAAGGAAAGACCCACAAACCCAAACAACCGTACTAACAAACCAACCCAAACTATCACCGACAAGACCAAACCAACACTAATAAATCGGCAAGGCCAAGCCACTCAAACAACAACCGCCAACAGCGCAACAACTCTCTACAGGAACAAACTAACCAAAAAAATCCACAGACCAAACGACGGAAAAGAAACGAAATGTAAAAAAACCAAATTCTCAAAAGAAATATCCTGTAATATCGCCGACACCGAAAATTTTCGGTTACAAGCCCCGGCAAACAAACAGGATTCCTGAGTAGGAAAACACATGGAACTTCACTCCCATACGTAATCATCACTTCATTACAAATATCCAACTAAATTCCTAATCGACACCGGCTCAACTAACTCATTTATAACCCATCCATTATACCAAGCGAACACCGTCAACTCTGAAACAACCAATATTAATAAAAACCATCTAAATAGTCATCACCTGACAGAAACAGAAAAATCCGATTCTTAAAGAATTCAACGAACAAACCCAAGCCGACCACTCATTTCGAATTTCACCCCCATTCAAAGGCCTCATTGGCATGGATCTATTATCCAAACTCGGAGCAAAAACAAAAACAACTCCTGATAACTACAAATTCCCAAATAACGATTCACGCACAAATAAACCGACAACCGAAACATATAAAACCACGTTAAGCAAAGCTTCTTAAACTTCAGTCCACACCCAAACGGGAGAATTAATGCAAACCTACAAAAATCAACGAACAATCATAATTCAAGGGGTAACAACGCTTCAATAGCATAAGCCAAATGGAAGTCGTAAATCCAACAAACCGCACCAAGAATTCTACTTAGACCAACCAAAGAAACCGAAACATATAATAAAGACGATTTCATGAAGTACAAAATCACTTCAGACAATCATAACTGGTTCACGAACCCTAGCTGCATAAACCAAATTGAATTCGGTCACCTCAACAAGGAGGAGGCAGAATCCTTAAAGCAGCTTTGTAAACAATACACTGAATTTTCTACAATGACAATGACAAGTTGACATTCACGAACAAATCAAACACGACAAAATACACTGACGAAGCCCCAATATTTGTTAAATCGTAAGTACCCTTTATACACAAACAAGAAGTTGCAGAACAAATCAAAAAAATGCTGACCAAGACATAATTCAAACTAGCACTCCCCCTGGAGCGCCCCGTTTGGGTAGGCCAAAAAAATCCGAGGCAGGAAAAGAAAAAAATGGAGACTGGTGATAGACTAAGAAAACTCAAGAAAAAACCATTTCAGACCGCTACCCAATCCCTAATATCAACGATATTCTAGACCAACTGGGCAAAGCCAATTATTTTTCAACCCTCGACCTAGCCAGTGCTTCCACCAAATAGAGCTGAAAACCCAGGATAGACCCAAAACTGCTTTCACCGTAGAAAGCGGCCACTTTGAATTCATCCGAATGCCTTTTGGACTGAAAAATCTCCAGCCACATTCCAAAGAGTCATGGACAACGTCCTCCGAACCTTGCGGCTCCATTTGTCTCGTATACCTCGATGACATAATAATCTTTTCCCCATCCCTCCAAAAGCATCTAATAGACCTCAGAAAAATATTCGACAGACTAAGATCTGCAAATTTTAAAATCCAAATAATAAATCAGATCTAAAAGAGGTCGAATTTCTTGGCCATATCGTTACTAGGGAAGGCGTTAAACCAAACCCTAGTAAAATCGAAGCCAAAAAAAATTTCCTTGTCCCAAGAACAAGAAAGAAATCAAATCATTCTTGGGCTACTCGGCTACTACCATAAGTTTATTAGAGATTTCGCAGAATAACTAAGCCTCTAACCAAACAGCTCAAAGGGAAAAAACCCCCAACAAAGACGGAGAATTACGGAAGCATTGAATTCTCAAAACCCTTCTCTGCAACGACCCTATTTTAAAGTACCCAGACTTTAGCCAACCATTACCCTCACAACAGACGCTAGCAACTACGCAATTGGCGCGTGTGTCTCAAGGCCCAATCAATAGCGACAAACCAGTCTCGTTCGCAAGCCGTACTCTCTCCGATACTAGATGCTTGCCGTTGTCTGGGCAGTAAAACACTTCAGACCCTATATATTCGGCACAAAATTTACTCTCGTATCTGACCACCAACCACTACATGGGGCGGCACTTCAAATCCACCTAATATGAACTCCTACGCTGGAAGCTTCGTTTGGCAATACGATTAAACTTCCTAATAAAAAAGGTTCTCTGAATGTTGTGGCAGACGCTCTCAGCGAATAAAACCGAAACAACCCCCCAAGTAGAAACCAACTTAAACGAGTCGTCCAAAAATTCTGGATTGTAAAATCCTAGCTCTACTAAACCAGTAAATGATTTCAATATACAGATCGTCTTGGAATCTAGCCCAACAGGAAGTTCAAAGACGATCGTACCTTTCAAAAACAAAATTAGACGTTTGATTTCAGAACCAAACTTAAATAAAGAAAAAATGTTACAAATCTTCCAATCCATTCTGAAACCAAACAAAACCTGGCCGTCTACTGCAACGACGAGCTATTTAAAATACTTCAAGAAATCTATAGCACTCTTTTGAAAATGCAAAACATACAAGTGCTCCGATGCTCAGAGCTTCTAAAAGATATCGACGACCCAACAGAACAAAGCAATATTATCGCTGAATACCACAAGAACAATAATCATCGCGGTATTGATGAAACCCTTCTTCATCTAAAAAGGAAATTCTACTTCCCGTATATGAAAACAAAATCTCCGAAATCATTAATAATTGCGATACATGCCTCACCTTGAAATATAACAGACAACCTCAGAAAATAGAATTCCAAGTCCCAGAAACCCCCTCGCAACCCCTAGACATCATCCACATGGAATCTACACCATCAACCACAATTACAACTTGACCCTAATTGACAAAATCTCTAAATTTGCTTGTGCCTACCCAATCCCAAATAGGAATAATATAAACGTTGTAAAATCACTTAAACACTTCATAAGCTTCTTCGGCAACCTAAAAAACTTATTATGACCAGGGCACAGAATTCTCTAGCGGGATATTTAGGGATTTCTGTCAGCAATATAAATACAACTACACACCACATCATTTCAACAATCAAGCAGTAAGCGCCCGTTGAACGATTACACTCGACATTGACGGAAACAATCGAATCATTACCGAACTTAGGAAAAAACGGCGCCTGCCATGCGACCATGACAAATACTATCCGAAACCCTACTAACCTATAACAACTCAATCCACTCCACTACTAAACACACCCCAACGAACTATAGTCGCACACACACCTTCACAGAATCAATCAAATCAACAAGACCACAGACTTAAAAAACTTAACGAAAAAAACTTTACCCTCAGGTAAAGGATACACAAAAAAAACACAAAAAATAAATAAATAAACACAAACAATACCCCAGAACTAACAACCAAACTATAAAAAAAAATCGTAGAACAAACTAACACCCATTTTCAAAATATAAATTCTAAAAACAAGGACCAACCTTGATCACAAAAACTACAAAAATCCACAAGTCCAAAATTACTACTACAAAACATAAAAAAAAAAAAAAAAAAAAAAAAAAATTATTTAAACACATATCCTTCTTAACAACTAACAATTAATCTACACCAACTTCCATCTCCCCAATTCCAAACAACAAACCTACCCTTACACCTCATTAATCCTTCTACTCACTTACACTATACAACACAAAACCAACCCATCTTTCCCTCACAAATACAGCACACCCCTCCTCCGACCATCCCTCCTTTATCCCCACTACTTAAGAGTTACCATCCACAGTATTCACCACCCCCCACCAACCCCTCTCACCTAATAAAATAAACAAACTCCCACATCTATTTCCATCACATCTCTTCTTACTCCAATCAAATTTCTCACAAAATAAAACACTCACAAAAATCTTCAACATTTTTATTATAACAAACATCACTTTTATACAAACTAAAACTTATATTAATCAAAAAACACATCTTTAAATAAAATCACCACTAACCAAACAACTCCACTCTCTTTTTATTTTAAAACCCAAAATCAACCAACCTAAAACCTAAAAAATACCTATCATATCACCTTAACAATCCCACCTAAATCACACCTCACAAACAAACCCTACCTATCATTAAAAAATACCACTCAAGCTCCCGAGCTAATTAGCGCAATGCTCGCAGAGGAAGTCTCAGTACAAAGCAGAAACTTATGTAAGATTACATTTGGTAAACCATTTTTCTTTGTATCAAATGAAAAAATAAAAATAAATTTTGAGTTAATTATTGTTAACGACGAGTCTATGAATCAGGATGTTGTTCTTAGAAGAGATTTCATGAACGCCTGCGGGCGAAAGATAAATTCAGATATGTTAACAAGTATTTCATACAAAGAGAAGGTTCACGCAAAAGACAATATGCATAAGTATACAATAGAGTATTTAAGTGGTCAACAAGAAACGGGCCCCGTTGAGCCATTTGGAAACATGAATAGTATTGGGGGGAAGGTTAGTAAAGAAACCGTTAAAGAAGAACTGTTAAGAAGAAACTGTTGAGCGACAACGATGTTAGTAAAGAAACTGAGAACCAGAGACCAAAGACACCATAAATCGAATGTGAAATGAATATATCGATAGATAAAAATTCGGAACGTTAAACTCGGGCGCAGCCGAGTTTGAGATACCCTGTACCTGTAGGGAGCGTAAATCAGTATTTCTGACAAAATAATAAAAATACCATCTGATTTCGATTAAATTTTGCACAATTGATTGGTGTCTTAAAGCACGACTTATTCTCAAATTTAATAGAGATATCTTTAAGACCAAAGAAATTACGACGTTAAAACGATTTTTGCACTTCCAATAGGCCATACGGAAACTATATGTTATGGTAGTCCGATCAGATTAAAACTACGCTTTTTGGGTTATTACAAAAGAAACTATCATATGGTATTTTTGGTTACGATTCGTGCATAAAAAACCCGATTTCTGACAAAAAAAACAACAAAAAATCGGAGTTTTTGTGCGATTAGCCCTATGGGAGCTATATGATATAGCCATCTGATTTCAATAAAATTTGGAGTTATTCAAAACTTATACTAAAAACTGTCTGTCTTTGGTTGCGATTGGTTCATAAATAACCCGGATTTTTTAGTCATCCGATTTCAATAAAATTTGGAGTTATTAAAAACTTATACTAAAAACTGTCTTGTGCTTAATTTGGTTGGAATTGGTTCATATATAACCCGAACTATATGATTATCTCCAATTTATAAAATTTGCACTCTAGTATTTTAAATTACATTGTTTCTTAATTTGAATAAAATACTTTGAAAAAATACAAACTTTTTACCGATCCCCTATGGCCGAACACAACTTAAACTCTTTTTTTTTTTAACCCAAAAAAAACCCCCAAAAAAACACCAACTTTCTGGCTACCATCTCTGGAACAGGGTATCAACACAAAACAGACAGACAAGAAAAAGGACACTAATCATTTCAACCCTATCAAATGATCTCACCTCCTTCTCATGTTACATACATTTGACAAACTAAAACCTACCTTTTTAGACAAAAAAACCTCTTTGGTTGCGATTGGTTCATAAATAACCCGGATTTTTTAGTCATCCGATTTCAATAAAATTTGGAGTTATTAAAAACTTATACTAAAAACTGTCTTGTGCTTAATTTGGTTGGAATTGGTTCATATATAACCCGTTTTTTGACAAAAAAGCACAGAAATCGAATTTTTTGACCGATTAACCCTATGGAAGCTATATGATATAGTCATCCGATTTCAATAAAATTTGGAGTTATTAAAAACTTATACTAAAAACTGTCTTGTGCTTAATTTGGTTGCGATTGGTTCATAAATAACCCGTTTTCTGACAAAAAAGCACAGAAATCGGATTTGTTGACCGATTAGCCCTATGGAAGCTATATGATGTAGATGTCCAATTTTATTAAAACTTTTCACAGCTGCTGAGTATTTTAAAGTTCACATTGTTTCTTAATTTGAATAAAATATCTTTAAAGATAAAGAAATTATGATGTTAAAATGATTTTTTCACATTCGATCGGCCCTATGGGAGCTATATGATATAGTTGTCCGACCGGATCGAAACTTCACATCCTTATTGAAAACATATACGAACTTCTAACTGCAAACTTTCGTAATAATGTGATAGCAAACAAAAAAGTTATGGCCTATAAACTTTTTCTTTTTTTTTGAGGTTGTTGTGGTTTTCTACTTTTTATTCCGAACCTAAATCGGATATTAAAAAAATATAATAAACTTGATCTAACCTGCAGAACAAATGATTATTAGCAACAAACCGGAACTTTCTAGGCCTTACCATCTCTGAAAACGAGGTGTTCATACAGACGGACAGACAGACAGACAGACGGACATGGCTAGATCGATTTCTCTAGTCACCCTACTAACTTTGGGGGGTCTCCGACGTCTCCTTCTCTATGTAACATACATTTGACAAACTTAATATACCCTTGTACCTTTTTAGGTACAGGGTATAAAAATTTGGGGTATGCATATTTTATTATTTTAAATTGAAGTAAAATCTGTAGTAGGATAAGTAACACACACACATCACGTATGTGATGTGAGAAAGAGGCTGAGAGAGAGCTTGCTCTCGAAGTCACGAGCATTAGTCATGTAAGCTTTGTTGTACATTGATAGAAATTAAGAGATCAGTTGTTATTCGGTGGGACATTCTACTCTTCTACAAATTCAGAAGTGGCGGAGTCCACGTAATGGAGTGTGTCGATCCTAACAAATTTACGGTCATCCATATAAAAAGGGGGTTAAAAGAGCACAAGTTATCCACAACTGGGTCAAAAACGGAATTAAAAAAAAAAACCAAGCGTAAAGAGCGCAACGTTCTAAATTTCACAAGATGATGAAATTCAGAGAGCGAATTCCAGGCGCCAGTCAGGCGCGTCGCAACAAAACGACGTTCTCAGAATCGTGCAAAAATTACAAGAAGAGTTGAAATCAAACCGAATAATGCTGCAGCAAATGTTCCTAGAAAAAAACGATCGAGCACAACAACTAGCAGCAACGAGGCAGTCAAAAAGAACAACAACGGTGGCGTCGGTGCCGACTTTATAGAAAATGGTCGCGACGGTAGCAACAATAACGCCTTAATGAGCAACTTGTTGCAGTTTTTGGGAGCAAAACGTCCAAGTTAGAGGCTACAGCGTGTGAGCAACGGAAATGCACCCGAATGAAAATTTTACGAGTATTTTGAAGAGAATTGGCACTGCACTAGTCGTGATGGTGGAGACACGAATTAATAGCAGCTAATAATGGAATACCATCGGAAGATCTACGCAACGAACACGAATTCAACGATTCACGGAAGTAAACCAGATGAAACAGGCTTTCTGCGATGTACCCTACCAGAAGCACGGAAGGACAAAAACAAGGATACAGTAAGGGTACCACGAATGCAACATCTGACGTCCGATGCTTCAACTTAATTCCAAGCTCACTTCGCAAGGGATTGCCGCAAGACGAAGCGAGTGGCAGGTACATGTTATGCCTGCGGCATTTAAGGGCATCGAGTAGCGCAATGCTCGCAGAGGAAGTCTCAGTACAAAGCAGAAACTTATGTAAGATTACATTTGGTAAACCATTTTTCTTTGTATCAAATGAAAAAATAAAAATAAATTTTGAGTTAATTATTGTTAACGACGAGTCTATGAATCAGGATGTTGTTCTTAGAAGAGATTTCATGAACGCCTGCGGGCGAAAGATAAATTCAGATATGTTAACAAGTATTTCATACAAAGAGAAGGTTCACGCAAAAGACAATATGCATAAGTATACAATAGAGTATTTAAGTGGTCAACAAGAAACGGGCCCCGTTGAGCCATTTGGAAACATGAATAGTATTGGGGGGAAGGTTAGTAAAGAAACCGTTAAAGAAGAACTGTTAAGAAGAAACTGTTGAGCGACAACGATGTTAGTAAAGAAACTGAGAACCAGAGACCAAAGACACCATAAATCGAATGTGAAATGAATATATCGATAGATAAAAATTCGGAACGTTAAACTCGGGCGCAGCCGAGTTTGAGATACCCTGTACCTGTAGGGAGCGTAAATCAGTATTTCTGACAAAATAATAAAAATACCATCTGATTTCGATTAAATTTTGCACAATTGATTGGTGTCTTAAAGCACGACTTATTCTCAAATTTAATAGAGATATCTTTAAGACCAAAGAAATTACGACGTTAAAACGATTTTTGCACTTCCAATAGGCCATACGGAAACTATATGTTATGGTAGTCCGATCAGATTAAAACTACGCTTTTTGGGTTATTACAAAAGAAACTATCATATGGTATTTTTGGTTACGATTCGTGCATAAAAAACCCGATTTCTGACAAAAAAAAAAACAACAAAAAATCGGAGTTTTTGTGCGATTAGCCCTATGGGAGCTATATGATATAGCCATCTGATTTCAATAAAATTTGGAGTTATTCAAAACTTATACTAAAAACTGTCTGTCTTTGGTTGCGATTGGTTCATAAATAACCCGGATTTTTTAGTCATCCGATTTCAATAAAATTTGGAGTTATTAAAAACTTATACTAAAAACTGTCTTGTGCTTAATTTGGTTGGAATTGGTTCATATATAACCCGTTTTTTGACAAAAAAGCACAGAAATCGAATTTTTTGACCGATTAACCCTATGGAAGCTATATGATATAGTCATCCGATTTCAATAAAATTTGGAGTTATTAAAAACTTATACTAAAAACTGTCTTGTGCTTAATTTGGTTGCGATTGGTTGATAAATAACCCGTTTTCTGACAAAAAAGCACAGAAATCGAATTTTTTGACCGATTAGCCCTATGGAAGCTATATGATGTAGATGTCCAATTTTATTAAAACTTTTCACAGCTGCTGAGTATTTTAAAGTTCACATTGTTTCTTAATTTGAATAAAATATCTTTAAAGATAAAGAAATTATGATGTTAAAATGATTTTTTCACATTCGATCGGCCCTATGGGATCAAACTTCACATCCTTATTGAAAACATATAGAACTTCCAACTGCAAACTTTCGTAATAATGTGATAGCAAACAAAAAAGTTATGGCCTATAAACTTTTTCCTTTTTTTGAGGTTGTTGTGGTTTTATACTTTTTATTCCGAACCTAAATCGGATATTAAAAAAATATAATAAACTTGATCTAACCTGCAGAACAAAAGATTATTAGCAACAAACCGGAACTTTCTAGGCCTTACCATCTCTGAGAACGAGGTGTTCATACAGACGGACAGACAGACAGACGGACATGGCTAGATCGATTTTTCTAGTCACCCTGATCATACAGTAACTTTGGGGGTCTCTGACGTCTCCTTCTCTATGTTACATACATTTGACAAACTTAATATACCCTTGTACCTTTTTAGGTACATATAAAAACTCTGTCTTGGTTGCGATTGGTTCATAAATAACCCGGATTTTTTAGTCATCCGATTTCAATAAAATTTGAAGTTATTAAAAACTTATACTAAAAACTGTCTTGTGCTTAATTTGGTTGGAATTGGTTCATAAATAACCCGTTTTCTGACAAAAAAGCACAGAAATCGAATTTTTGACCGATTAGCCCTATGGAAGCTATATGATATAGTCATCCGATTTCAATAAAATTTGGAGTTATTAAAAACTTATACTAAAAACTGTCTTGTGCTTATTTTGGTTGCAATTGGTTCATATATAACCCGTTTTTTGTCACAAAAAAGCACAGAAATCGAATTTTTGACCGATTAGCCCTATGGAAGCTATATGATATAGTTGTCCGACCGGATCGAAACTTCACATCCTTATTGAAAACATATACGAACTTCTAACTGCAAACTTTCGTAATAATGTGATAGCAAACAAAAAAGTTATGGCCTATAAACTTTTTCTTTTTTTTTTTAGGTTGTTGTGGTTTTCTACTTTTTATTCCGAACCTAAATCGGATATTAAAAAAAATATAATAAACTTGATCTAACCTGCAGAACAAATGATTATTAGCAACAAACCGGAACTTTCTAGGCCTTACCATCTCTGAAAACGAGGTGTTCATACAGACGGACAGACAGACAGACAGACGGACATGGCTAGATCGATTTCTCTAGTCACCCTCCTTTTAACTTTGGGGGGTCTCCGACGTCTCCTTCTCTATGTAACATACATTTGACAAACTTAATATACCCTTGTACCTTTTTAGGTACAGGGTATAAAAATTTGGGGTATGCATATTTTATTATTTTAAATTGAAGTAAAATCTGTAGTAGGAAAGTAACACACACACATCACGTATGTGATGTGAGAAAGAGGCTGAGAGAGAGCTTGCTCCGCATCACGAGCATTATCATGTAAGCTTTGTTGTACATTGATAGAAATTAAGAGATCAGTTGTTATTTCGGTGGGACATTCTACTCTTCTACAAATTCAGAAGTGGCGGAGTCCACGTAATGGAGTGTGTCGATCCTAACAAATTTACGGTCATCCATATAAAAAGGGGGTTAAAAGAGCACAAGTTATCCACAACTGGGTCAAAAACGGAATTAAAAAAAAAAATCGCAAGCGGGTAAAGAGAGCGCAACGTTCTAAATTTCACAAGATGATGAAATTCAGAGAGCGAATTCCAGGCGCCAGTCAGGCGCGTCGCAACAAAACGACGTTCTCAGAATCGTGCAAAAATTACAAGAAGAGTTGAAATCAAACCGAATAATGCTGCAGCAAATGTTCCTAGAAAAAAACGATCGAGCACAACAACTAGCAGCACGAGGCAGTCAAAAAGAACAACAACGGTGGCGTCGGTGCCGACTTTATAGAAAATGGTCGCGACGGTAGCAACAATAACGCCTTAATGAGCAACTTGTTGCAGTTTTTGGGAGCAAAACGTCCAAGTTAGAGGCTAGGCGAGCGTGTGAGCAACGGAAATGCACCCGAATGAAAGATTTTACGAGTATTTTAAGAGAAGTTGGCACTGGCACAGTCTGATGGTGGAGGACGACGAATTAATGGACAGCTAATAGATGGAATACAATCGGAAGATCTACGCAACGAAGCACGAATTCAACGATTCACGGAAGTAAACCAGATGAAACAGGCTTTCTGCGATGTACGCCTACCAGAAGCACGGAAGGACAAAAACAAGGATACAGTGAAGGGTACCACGAATGCAACATCTGACGTCCGATGCTTCAACTGTAATTCCAAGGCTCACTCGCAAGGGATTGCCGCAAGACGAAGCGAGTGGCAGGTACATGTTATGCCTGCGGCATTTAAGGGCATCGAGTAGCGCAATCTCGCAGAGAATCTCATACAAACAGAAACTTATGTAAATTACATTTGGTAAACCATTTTTCTTTGTATCAAATGAAAAAATAAAAATAAATTTTGAGTTTTTTGTTAACGACGAGTCTATGAATCAGGATGTTGTTCATAGAAGAGATTTCATGAACGCCTGCGGGTGAAAGATAAATTCAGATATGTTAACAAGTATTTCATACAAAGAGAAGGTTCACGCAAAAGACAATATGCATAAGTATACAATAGAGTATTTAAGTGGTCAACAAGAAACGGGCCCCGTTGAGCCATTTGGAAACATGAATAGTATTGGGGGGAAGGTTAGTAAAGAAACCGTTAAAGAAGAACTGTTAAGAAGAAACTGTTGAGCGACAACGATGTTAGTAAAGAAACTGAGAACCAGAGACCAAAGACACCATAAATCGAATGTGAAATGAATATATCGATAGATAAAAATTCGGAACGTTAAACTCGGGCGCAGCCGAGTTTGAGATACCCTGTACCTGTAGGGAGCGTAAATCAGTATTTCTGACAAAATAATAAAAATACCATCTGATTTCGATTAAATTTTGCACAATTGATTGGTGTCTTAAAGCACGACTTATTCTCAAATTTAATAGAGATATCTTTAAGACCAAAGAAATTACGACGTTAAAACGATTTTTGCACTTCCAATAGGCCATACGGAAACTATATGTTATGGTAGTCCGATCAGATTAAAACTACGCTTTTTGGGTTATTACAAAAGAAACTATCATATGGTATTTTTGGTTACGATTCGTGCATAAAAAACCCGATTTCTGACAAAAAAAAAACAACAAAAAATCGGAGTTTTTGTGCGATTAGCCCTATGGGAGCTATATGATATAGCCATCTGATTTCAATAAAATTTGGAGTTATTCAAAACTTATACTAAAAACTGTCTGTCTTTGGTTGCGATTGGTTCATAAATAACCCGGATTTTTTAGTCATCCGATTTCAATAAAATTTGGAGTTATTAAAAACTTATACTAAAAACTGTCTTGTGCTTAATTTGGTTGGAATTGGTTCATATATAACCCGTTTTTTGACAAAAAAGCACAGAAATCGAATTTTTTGACCGATTAACCCTATGGAAGCTATATGATATAGTCATCCGATTTCAATAAAATTTGGAGTTATTAAAAACTTATACTAAAAACTGTCTTGTGCTTATTTTAGTTGCGATTGGTTCATAAATAACCCGTTTTCTGACAAAAAAGCACAGAAATCGGATTTTTTGACCGATTAGCCCTATGGAAGCTATATGATGTAGATCTCCAATTTTATTAAAACTTTGCACAGCTGCTGAGTATTTTAAAGTTCACATTATTTCTTAATTTGAATAAAATATCTTTAAAGATAAAGAAATTATGATGTTAAAATGATTTTTTCACATTCGATCGGCCCTATGGGAACGATCGAAACTTCACATCCTTATTGAAAACATATACGAACTTCCAACTGCAAACTTTCGTAATAATATGATAGCAAACAAAAAAGTTATGGCCTATAAACTTTTTCCTTTTTTTGAGGTTGTTGTGGTTTTATACTTTTTATTCCGAACCTAAATCGGATATTAAAAAAATATAATAAACCTGATCTAACCTGCAGAACAAAAGATTACTAGCAACAATCCGGAACTTTCTAGGCCTTACCATCTCTGAGAACGAGGTGTTCATACAGACGGACAGACAGACAGACGGACATGGCTAGATCGATTTTTCTAGTCACCCTGATCATACTTTAGGTAACTTTGGGGGTCTCTGACGTCTCCTCTCTATGTTACATACATTTGACAAACTTAATATACCCTTGTACCTTTTTAGGTACAGGGTATAAAAACTGTCTGTCTTTGGTTGCGATTGGTTCATAAATAACCCGGATTTTTTAGTCATCCGATTTCAATAAAATTTGAAGTTATTAAAAACTTATACTAAAAACTGTCTTGTGCTTAATTTGGTTGCGATTGGTTGATAAATAACCCGTTTTCTGACAAAAAAGCACAGAAATCGAATTTTTTGACCGATTAACCCTATGGGAGCTATATGATATAGTCATCCGATTTCAATAAAATTTGGAGTTATTAAAAACTTATACTAAAAACTGTCTTGTGCTTAATTTGGTTGGAATTGGTTCATATATAACCCGTTTTTTTCACAAAAAAGCACAGAAATCGAATTTATTGACTTCGATTAGCCCTATGGAAGCTATATGATTTTTTTTATAGTTGTCCGACCGGATCGAAACTTCACATCCTTATTGAAAACATATACGAACTTCTAACTGCAAACTTTCGTAATAATGTGATAGCAAACAAAAAAGTTATGGCCTATAAACTTTTTCTTTTTTTTGAGGTTGTTGTGGTTTTCTACTTTTTATTCCGAACCTAAATCGGATATTAAAAAAATATAATAAACTTGATCTAACCTGCAGAACAAATGATTATTAGCAACAAACCGGAACTTTCTAGGCCTTACCATCTCTGAAAACGAGGTGTTCATACAGACGGACAAACAGACAGACAGACGGACATGGCTAGATCGATTTCTCTAGTCACCCTGATCATACTTTAGGTAACTTTGGGGGGTCTCCGACGTCTCCTTCTCTATGTAACATACATTTGACAAACTTAATATACCCTTGTACCTTTTTAGGTACAGGGTATAAAAATTTGGGGTATGCATATTTTATTATTTTAAATTGAAGTAAAATCTGTAGTAGGATAAGTATACACACACACATCACGTATGTGATGTGAGAAAGAGGCTGAGAGAGAGCTTGCTCTCGCAGTCACGAGCATTAGTCATGTAAGCTTTGTTGTACATTGATAGAAATTAAGAGATCAGTTGTTATTTCGGTGGGACATTCTACTCTTCTACAAATTCAGAAGTGGCGGAGTCCACGTAATGGAGTGTGTCGATCCTAACAAATTTACGGTCATCCATATAAAAAGGGGGTTAAAAGAGCACAAGTTATCCACAACTGGGTCAAAAACGGAATTAAAAAAAAAAAAAAAAATCGCAAGCGGGTAAAGAGAGCGCAACGTTCTAAATTTCACAAGATGATGAAATTCAGAGAGCGAATTCCAGGCGCCAGTCAGGCGCGTCGCAACAAAACGACGTTCTCAGAATCGTGCAAAAATTACAAGAAGAGTTGAAATCAAACCGAATAATGCTGCAGCAAATGTTCCTAGAAAAAAACGATCGAGCACAACAACTAGCAGCACGGAGGCAGTCAAAAGGAAGTCAACAACGGTGGCGTCGGTGCCGACTTTATAGAAAATGGTCGCGACGGTAGCAACAATAACGCCTTAATGAGCAACTTGTTGCAGTTTTTGGGAGCAAAACGTCCAAGTTAGAGGCTAGGCGAGCGTGTGAGCAACGGAAATGGCACCCGAATGAAAGATTTTACGAGTATTTTGAAGAGAAGTTGGCACTGGCACTAGTCGTGATGGTGGAGGACGACGAATTAATGGAGCAGCTAATAGATGGAATACCATCGGAAGATCTACGCAACGAAGCACGAATTCAACGATTCACGGAAGTAAACCAGATGAAACAGGCTTTCTGCGATGTACGCCTACCAGAAGCACGGAAGGACAAAAACAAGGATACAGTGAAGGGTACCACGAATGCAACATCTGACGTCCGATGCTTCAACTGTAATTCCAAGGCTCACTTCGCAAGGGATTGCCGCAAGACGAAGCGAGTGGCAGGTACATGTTATGCCTGCGGCATTTAAGGGCATCGAGTAGCGCAATGCTCGCAGAGGAAGTCTCAGTACAAAGCAGAAACTTATGTAAGATTACATTTGGTAAACCATTTTTCTTTGTATCAAATGAAAAAATAAAAATAAATTTTGAGTTAATTATTGTTAACGACGAGTCTATGAATCAGGATGTTGTTCTTAGAAGAGATTTCATGAACGCCTGCGGGCGAAAGATAAATTCAGATATGTTAACAAGTATTTCATACAAAGAGAAGGTTCACGCAAAAGACAATATGCATAAGTATACAATAGAGTATTTAAGTGGTCAACAAGAAACGGGCCCCGTTGAGCCATTTGGAAATATGAATAGTATTGGGGGGAAGGTTAGTAAAGAAACCGTTAAAGAAGAACTGTTAAGAAGAAACTGTTGAGCGACAACAATGTTAGTAAAGAAACTGAGAACCAGAGACCAAAGACACCATAAATCGAATGTGAAATGAATATATCGATAGATAAAAATTCGGAACGTTAAACTCGGGCGCAGCCGAGTTTGAGATACCCTGTACCTGTAGGGAGCGTAAATCAGTATTTCTGACAAAATAATAAAAATACCATCTGATTTCGATTAAATTTTGCACAATTGATTGGTGTCTTAAAGCACGACTTATTCTCAAATTTAATAGAGATATCTTTAAGACCAAAGAAATTACGACGTTAAAACGATTTTTGCACTTCCAATAGGCCATACGGAAACTATATGTTATGGTAGTCCGATCAGATTAAAACTACGCTTTTTGGGTTATTACAAAAGAAACTATCATATGGTATTTTTGGTTACGATTCGTGCATAAAAAAACCCGATTTCTGACAAAAAAAAAACAACAAAAAATCGGAGTTTTTGTGCGATTAGCCCTATGGAAGCTATATGATATTGTAATAAATATGATCGCTTGTATTTTTAATATTTATTATTATTCATGCGATGTGCATGTGTCGTGCTCGCTGGCTGATAACAAGGTGATCAGCCATGGATTTTATCATTAGAGGGGCCACACTTTCTATCGATTCTTAACTCTATTTACAAGGTTGCAATTGTTATATATCGGTACTTAAATTCTAATCTTAATAATAACAATCTTATTACAGTTATACATCGGTACTTATTTTAATCTTAATAATAACAATATTATTACACGCTCTCTTTTTTTTTTTTTATTTATAATATTTTTGTGGTTTTTTAACTTCTCTACCACTTCTTGTTCTTATAATTTGTTCAGGTGGATTCAGAGCATTTGTTTGGTAATTGATATCTGGAATGAGTATTGGGTTCTCGTCCGAGCTAGCTTCGCCTGCCGTTTCAAACGTTTCAGACAATTCCAACTCAGAATGACCATCCATACTCTCGTCCACGTTAATATATTGCTCCTTGTCTATTTCATTTACTTCATTTATTTCATCTATTTCATTTATTTCAGCATCGTTCAGCTGTTCTTCATTACAATCACCATTATCAATATTATCATTATTTGCTTTCAACCAACCATCATCACACACCATACCCCCATTAGCTGGTCTAGGCCAATTATTACAAATTTGATAATCCGTTATCAAAACACCATTATCTTTCTCTTCATTTTGTGTTAAGTCTTCTATTTCTTCTGTAGTAATTATCTTCCTTGTCTCTTATTACCTTTTCCTTTACTATTCCATAAGACCACTCATTGAGTTTCTTTCTGAACATTATCTTTTCTCCTACTAGGAAAGGCTGTAATTCTTTTGCGTTACGATCATAATATTACTTTTGCTTTAACCGTTTCCACCCTAGTTTATTTTTAATTTCCTCTTCCTTTATATTATTACGACACAGACTCGATTTTGCGATTGGGAGCTTCGTTTTACATTTTCTTCCAAAAAATAGTTCGCATGGCGAAGCTTGCATGCTAGCAATTGGTGTGCTATTATACTCCAAAATATTGTATTGATATACATCTTTTTGGTTTCCACAATGTTTTAGAATATTTTTTGCTATAGCAACCCCTTTCTCCGCTAATCCATTACTTTGAGGATAATGTGGACTAGAAAATTGTAACACAATATTATGCGCACCAGCAAATGCCTTAAACTCGTATGAATTGAACGGATTGTTATCACTTTTTATTTTCGTTGGATATCCTAGACTGTCGAATACTTCTTTGAGTTCAATTGTTACTTGTCTTATAGATTTGCTTTTTAATCTTCTAACAGTGAGGAAATTGGAGTAACTGTCAAATACTGAAATAAAATCCTGTCTTGCCCACTCAAATATGTCAATGCCCACCACATGGAATGGATATTCTGGCATTTCATCCTCAATTAATGGTTCTTTCTGGTTCCTTCTTCTATGTTTTTCGCATATGCTACACGCTTCTACATGTTCTTTGATTTGGATGCTCATATTTGGCCAGTAATAACATTCTCTTGCTCTAGATAACTTTTTCTCAATCCCTAGGTGCGCACTGTGTACTTGTTTAATTATCTGTGGTTGTAATCTTTTTGGTATAATTAACCTACAAGTTTTCATAAGCAACCCATTTTCTACATGAAGCTCGTCTTTGATTTTGTAAAACAATTGAGAAAATCTATCCAGCTTGTGATATGACGGCCAGCCACTCAGAACAAACTCCTCAACTTTACTATAATCCTCATCTGCTTTTAATAATTCCTTGTACACGTTAAAATTGGATTCCGATAAACAGACTGCTTGAGTGATTGTGTGGATTAAACTTGATAGATCACTGATCTCATCTTCCTCCACTAGTTGGGCTCTTGAAAGACAATCAGCTATTAACATTTCTTTTCCAGGTTTATATTGTACTTTCATGTTTGGATATTTAAGTAAATATAGCAACATTCGTTGCAGTCGCATTGTTACAGAATCTATATCTTTTTCTACCAATACCTCCAATGGCTTATGATCACTTTCCACTAAGAACTCCCTCCCATATATAAAATAATGAAACCTTTCACATGCGAACACTATCGCTAACAACTCCTTCTCTATTTGAGCCCATTTTTGTTCACTTTTTGACAGTGTCCGGGATGCAAAACTCACAGGACGACCATCCTGGATCAAAACGCATCCCAAGCCATCCTTAGACGCATCAGTCTGTATTGTTACTGGTCTATTTTTGTTATAAACAGCCAGCACTGGCTCTTCCAAAATGGTTCCTGTAAGATCCCTAAGTTCCTGATCGTGTTCTTTGCCCCATGTGAATTTTATATCGTTTTTTGTTAATTCCCTCAACTTTGCTGACCTGGCCGATAAATCTAGAATGAACTTGGCAAGATATTTGAAAAGACCTAAGATTCTCAGAACTCCTGCTTTGTCAGCAGGGGTTTTAATACCCCTAATTGCCTCTATGTGTTTCTTCTGTGGTTTTATACTGCCTTCTGTAATAACATGACCCATAAATTCCACTTGTGTTTGTCTATATTGAACTTTCTCTTTGTTAAATCTTACTCCATTTATTCTAGCCCGTTCCAGTACTTGCATTAGCGTTTCGTCATGGTGCTCTAATGAATCTCCCATAATGCCTATGTCATCAAAATATACTATGACATTTGGAATATCACCAAATATCTTGACCATGTTTCTCTGGAACATTTCGGGTGCACTATTGATACCAAACGGAACTCTGTTGAATTTATATCTCCCAAATGGAGTCATAAATGTAGTTAAATCTGAGCTTGACAAATCTAATACTGTAAAGAATCGTTTTCCTACCAATTGCGTTATGAAATCTTCAATCGTCGGTATTAAATAGTGTTCTCTCTTAATTGCCCTGTTCAAGGGCTTAGGATCCAGACATAACCTTAATTTTCCATTTGCTTTTTCCACTAACTGTAAATTGTTCACCCAGCTGGTTGGGTATGACACTGATGATATGATTCCATCTTTTTCCATTTCTTTCAGTTCCCTCCTTAATGCTCCTAAAAGACTCTGAGGAAATCTTTTTCTATAATGTATCACCGGCACCACGTCTTCTTCAAAAATGATTAACTGCTTCCACGGTAATTTACCTAATCCCTCGAACAAGACCTTATATTTTTCCACAAAAGATTTACTCGACGATGGCAATACTGATAACGAATCTATATTTAAGCAGTTAATTCCAGTTTTACAGACGTTTCTAAACCCAATATTGGTTCACATTTGGGACTTACAACTAGAAAGGATATATTATATAATGCATGATGTTGTTCATCAAAACATTTTAACATAACTGTGCCGTAATTCACTATTTTGGCATTATTGTAATCAAAAATAGCTAATACTTCATTCTTTTTCTTAATATCTATGTTTTCAATGAAATTTAGCGGGATACAGTTGATATCCGCGCCCGTGTCTATTTTGAACGTAACTGATTTTCCATTTATTTTCAGAGATTTCTTCCACCTACTGCTCCCGAATCCACACTGACTTATTCTATAAAAATTATTACTATTAGAATTCTCCCCCAATACGTTTTCTGATTTACTCTTACCTTTTGCATTCCACTTTGTTGACTCTCCTTGTTTGTTGCTTTTGCAGAACTTGGCAAAGTGGCCCGATTTTCCACAGTTGTGGCATTTGACCCCTTTGTCCCCTACACTCCTTGAGGTGATTCACGCCGAAAATGCTTCCGCAGTTGTAGCACTTACGTGCTGATACGCTGTTTATCCAGTTGCTTTCCTGGTTGTCCACTGCTTTTCCTCCACTTAGATGCTGTACTCCCCCCTGCTTTAGGATTTCGGTATTCTTGGCTGAGGCCTCAAAAGCCTTGCACTCCTGCAGAATCTCCTCCAGACCTTTGTTTTTACTCTCCAGCAGCTTGAGCTGGAGTTTTTTGTCGAAAACTCCAATGATCAGCCGATCCAGCAGCATTCTGTTTTGAAACGATTTTCCACATTCGCACTTGAAGTCGCAAACATTAGCTTTTTTGCGTAGATTGGTTTCAAAGTCCGAAATTTGTTGATTTTCTTGCTGGACGATGTTATTAAATTTGAATGTCTCCATGGTGATGTTTTTAAGCGGCACTGCGTACTCATCCATGGCCTTGATGACGTCATCAAGTGTGCGAATACTTGACGCATTGGTCTCTGCTTGCACGCCTCCCACCATGCTGTCTGCGCTTCCGTCGTTTGGGAATATAGTATTATATATTTCCATAATCCCGGGCCCAGCCAGCCACAGAAAGGTTGCGATTTTCTTTGCTTCTGACAAGCTGTCTTTTCCTGATGCCATCATGTACATCAGAAATGCGCCCTTCCATTTCGGCCACTCGTACACCAGTGTAGAGCAGTCCAACTCCGGCAATACTCGCTCAGACATCTTTGTTGTGGCTTATTCTTATTAGATATTACTTCTGACACCATGTAATAAATATGATCGCTTGTATTTTTAATATTTATTATTATTCATGCGATGTGCATGTGTCGTGCTCGCTGGCTGATAACAAGGTGACCAGCCATGGATTTTATCATTAGAGGGGCCACACTTTCTATCGATTCTTAACTCTATTTACAAGGTTGCAATTGTTATATATCGGTACTTAAATTCTAATCTTAATAATAACAATCTTATTACAGTTATACATCGGTACTTATTTTAATCTTAATAATAAAAATTATTACAATTAGCCATCTGATTTATAATATACAAAACTAACTAAACTCTTCTTTGGTTGCGATTGGTTCATAAAACCCGGATTTTTTAGTCATCCGATTTCAAAATTGGAGTTATAAAAACTTAACTAAAAACTGTCTTGTGCTTAATTTGGTTGGATTGGTTCAAAAACCCGTTTTTTGACAAAAAAGCACAGAAATCGAATGTTTTACCGATTAACCCTATGGAAGCTATATGAAAGTCATCCGATTTCAATAAAATTGGAGTATAAAAAATAACTAAAAACTGTATTGTGCTTAATGGTTGCGATTGGTTGATAAATAACCCGTTTTCTGACAAAAAAGCACAGAAATCGGATTTGTTGACCATTACCCTTGGAAGCTATATATGTAGATTCCAATTTTATTAAAACTTTGCACAGTGCTGAGTATTTAAAGTTCACATTGTTTCTTAATTTGAATAAAATATCTTTAAAGATAAAGAAATTATGATGTTAAAATGATTTTTTCACATTCGATCGGCCCTATGGGAGCTATATGAATAGTTGTCCGACCGATCGAAACTTCACATCCTTATGAAAACAATGCGAACTTCTAACTGCAAACTTTCGTAAATGTGAAGCAACAAAAAGTTAGGCCTATAAACTTTTTCTTTTTTTGAGGTTGTTGTGGTTTTCTACTTTTTATTCCGAACCTAATCGATATAAAAATGCCAACGTTATCTTCGGGGTGCCGAAGATACACTCTTTTCGCAATTGTTTCTGCCGCGTATATTTATGTAGAAAACTGTTGGCCGGGTCTTGAAAAGATCAGTCAATAAATGTGCGAGTTATTCCCTAAACCATTTAGGTTCGTATGGCAGCTAATATATAGTAGTCCGATCCTTACAAAATTTAGTATATATTTTAACTGCTATAAAAAAAATATGCGTGCTAAATTTGAATAGAATCGGCTAATAAATGTGGAAGTTATTGCCTAAACCGATTTAGGTTCGTATGACAGCTATGTGAAAGAGTGGTCCTATCTGGCCGATTCAAACTAGTGTACTACCTAGGTAAAAAAGAAGGCTATATACCAAGTTTCAGCAAAATAGCTTTTAAACTGACGGATTAAATCAGATATGTACAGACGGACAGACGGACATGGCTATATCGACTCCTCTAATGATTCTAAGTATTCTAGATGTAACTTTTGTGGGTCTACGATGTTTGGTTCTGTGCGTTACAAACATCAGAGCAAAGTGAATAGACTCCTTTTTCTTCGAAAAGAGTCAAAAAAATATAATAAACTTGATCTAACCTGCAAACAATATATTAGCAACAAACCGGAACTTTACCTTACCATCTCTGAAAACGAGGTGTTCATACACGACAACAGACAACGACATGCTAATCGATTTCTCTATCACCCTGATCAACTTTAGAACTTTGGGGTCTCCGACGTCTCCTTCTCTATGTAACATAATTTGACAAACTTAAATACCCTTGACCTTTTTAGGACAGGTATAAAAATTTGGGGTATGCATATTTTATTATTTTAAATTGAAGTAAAATCTGTAGTAGGATAAGTATACACACACACATCACGTATGTGATGTGAGAAAGAGGCTGAGAGAGAGCTTGCTCTCGCAGTCACGAGCATAGTAGTAAGCTTTGTTGTACATTGATAGAAATTAAGAATCAGTTGTTATTTCGGTGGGACATTCTACTCTTCTACAAATTCAGAAGTGGCGGAGTCCACGTAATGGAGTGTGTCGATCCTAACAAATTTACGGTCATCCATATAAAAAGGGGGTTAAAAGAGCACAAGTTATCCACAACTGGGTCAAAAACGGAATTAAAAAAAAAAATCGCAAGCGGGTAAAGAGAGCGCAACGTTCTAAATTTCACAAGATGATGAAATTCAGAGAGCGAATACCAGGCGCTAGTCAGGCACGTCGCAACAAAACGATGTTCTCAGAATCGTGCAAAAATTACAAGAAGAGTTGAAATCAAACCGAATAATGCTGCAGCAAATGTTCCTAGAAAAAAACGATCGAGCACAACAACTAGCAGCACGAGGCAGTCAAAAAGAACAACAACGGTGGCGTCGGTGCCGACTTTATAGAAAATGGTCGCGACGGTAGCAACAATAACGCAGAGATAATTGCGCAGTCAACTAGTCAACCAGCCAGGGAGAGCAGAGAGCAAAAGGAGCGGGCTATGTTGTTCGCTCTCGCGAAAGAAACAACCCCCGATTTTGACGGCAAATCGTGTGCTTGCATTTGGGTCAATCAGATGAGAGGAATTTCGCAACTGTACGAGCTGAGCGAAAATTACAAGAGAATGCTGCTGGTTTCCAAACTCAAAGGAAATGCTCAAAGTTGGCTTCATGCAGAACCACACCGAATTCTTCAGAATTTTGACAGCCTTAATGAGCAACTTGTTGCAGTTTTTGGGAGCAAAACGTCCAAGTTAGAGGCTAGGCGAGGATGTGAGCAACGGAAATGGCACCCGAATGAAAGATTTTACGAGTATTTTGAAGACGTAGAGGACGACGAATTAATGGAGCAGCTAATAGATGGAATACCATCGGAAGATCTACGCAACGAAGCACGAATTCAACGATTCACGGAAGTAAACCAGATGAAACAGGCTTTCTGGGATGTACGCCTGCCAGAAGCACGGAAGGACAAAAACAAGGATACAGTGAAGGGTACCACGAATGCAACATCTGACGTCCGATGCTTCAACTGTAATTCCAAGGCTCACTTCGCAAGGGATTGCCGCAAGACGAAGCGAGTGGCAGGTACATGTTATGCCTGCGGCATTTAAGGGCATTGAGTAGCGCAATGCTCGCAGAGGAAGTCTCAGTACAAAGCAGAAACTTATGTAAGATTACATTTGGTAAACCATTTTTCTTTGTATCAAATGAAAAAATAAAAATAAATTTTTAGTTAATTATTGTTAACGACGAGTCTATGAATCAGGATGTTGTTGTTAGAAGAGATTTCATGAACGCCTGCGGGCGAAAGATAAATTCAGATATGTTAACAAGTATTTCATACAAAGGGAAGGTTCACGCAAAAGACAATATGCATAAGTATACAATAGAATATTTAAGTGGTCAACAAGAAACGGGCCCCGTTGAGCCATTTGGAAATATGAATAGTATTGGGGGGAAGGTTAGTAAAGAAACCGTTGAAGGAGAACTGTTAAGAAGAAACTGTTGAGCGACAACAATGTTAGTAAAGAAACTGAGAACCAGAGACCAAAGACACCATAAATCGAATGTGAAATGAATATATCGATAGATAAAAATTCGGAACGTTAAACTCGGGCGCAGCCGAGTTTGAGATACCCTGAACCTGTAGGGAGCATAAATCAGTATTTCTGACAAAATAATAAAAATACCATCTGATTTCGATTAAATTTTGCACAATTGATTGGTGTCTTAAAGCACGACTTATTCTCAAATTTAATAGAGATATCTTTAAGACCAAAGAAATTACGACGTTAAAACGATTTTTGCACTTCCAATAGGCCATACGGAAACTATATGTTATGGTAGTCCGATCAGATAAAACTACGCTTTTTGGGTTATTACAAAAGAAACTATCATATGGTATTTTTGGTTACGATTCGTGCATAAAAAAACCCGATTTCTGACAAAAAAAAAACAACAAAAAATCGGAGTTTTTGTGCGATTAGCCCTATGGAAGCTATATGATATTGTAATAAATATGATCGCTTGTATTTTTAATATTTATTATTATTCATGCGATGTGCATGTGTCGTGCTCGCTGGCTGATAACAAGGTGACCAGCCATGGATTTTATCATTAGAGGGGCCACACTTTCTATCGATTCTTAACTCTATTTACAAGGTTGCAATTGTTATATATCGGTACTTAAATTCTAATCTTAATAATAACAATCTTATTACAGTTATACATCGGTACTTATTTTAATCTTAATAATAACAATATTATTACACGCTCTCTTTTTTTTTTTTTTATTTATAATATTTTTGTGGTTTTTTAACTTCTCTACCACTTCTTGTTCTTATAATTTGTTCAGGTGGATTCAGAGCATTTGTTTGGTAATTGATATCTGGAATGAGTATTGGGTTCTCGTCCGAGCTAGCTTCGCCTGCCGTTTCAAACGTTTCAGACAATTCCAACTCAGAATGACCATCCATACTCTCGTCCACGTTAATATATTGCTCCTTGTCTATTTCATTTACTTCATTTATTTCATCTATTTCATTTATTTCAGCATCGTTCAGCTGTTCTTCATTACAATCACCATTATCAATATTATCATTATTTGCTTTCAACCAACCATCATCACACACCATACCCCCATTAGCTGGTCTAGGCCAATTATTACAAATTTGATAATCCGTTATCAAATCACCATTATCTTTCTCTTCATTTTGTGTTAAGTCTTCTATTTCTTCTGTAGTAATTATCTTCCTTGTCTCTTATTATGTACGAACGCTTATTTACCTTTTCCTTTACTATTCTATAAGACCACTCATTGAGTTTCTTTCTGAACATTATCTTTTCTCCTACTAGGAAAGGCTGTAATTCTTTTGCGTTACGATCATAATATTACTTTTGCTTTAACCGTTTCCACCCTAGTTTATTTTTAATTTCCTCTTCCTTTATATTATTACGACACAGACTCGATTTTGCGATTGGGAGCTTCGTTTTACATTTTCTTCCAAAAAATAGTTCGCATGGCGAAGCTTGCATGCTAGCAATTGGTGTGCTATTATACTCTAAAATATTGTATTGATATACATCTTTTTGGTTTCCACAATGTTTTAGAATATTTTTTGCTATAGCAACCCCTTTCTCCGCTAATCCATTACTTTGAGGATAATGTGGACTAGAAAATTGTAACACAATATTATGCGCACCAGCAAATGCCTTAAACTCGTATGAATTGAACGGATTGTTATCACTTTTTATTTTCGTTGGATATCCTAGACTGTCGAATACTTCTTTGAGTTCAATTGTTACTTGTCTTATAGATTTGCTTTTTAATCTTCTAACAGTGAGGAAATTGGAGTAACTGTCAAATACTGAAATAAAATCCTGTCTTGCCCACTCAAATATGTCAATGCCCACCACATGGAATGGATATTCTGGCATTTCATCCTCAATTAATGGTTCTTTCTGGTTCCTTCTTCTATGTTTTTCGCATATGCTACACGCTTCTACATGTTCTTTGATTTGGATGCTCATATTTGGCCAGTAATAACATTCTCTTGCTCTAGATAACGTTTTCTCAATCCCTAGGTGCGCACTGTGTACTTGTTTAATTATCTGTGGTTGTAATCTTTTTGGTATAATTAACCTACAAGTTTTCATAAGCAACCCATTTTCTACATGAAGCTCGTCTTTGATTTTGTAAAACAATTGAGAAAATCTATCCAGCTTGTGATATGACGGCCAGCCACTCAGAACAAACTCCTCAACTTTACTATAATCCTCATCTGCTTTTAATATTTCCTTGTACACGTTAAAATTGGATTCCGATAAACAGACTGCTTGAGTGATTGTGTGGATTAAACTTGATAGATCACTGATCTCATCTTCCTCCACTAGTTGGGCTCTTGAAAGACAATCAGCTATTAACATTTCTTTTCCAGGTTTATATTGTACTTTCATGTTTGGATATTTAAGTAAATATAGCAACATTCGTTGCAGTCGCATTGTTACAGAATCTATATCTTTTTCTACCAATACCTCCAATGGCTTATGATCACTTTCCACTAAGAACTCCCTCCCATATATAAAATAATGAAACCTTTCACATGCGAACACTATCGCTAACAACTCCTTCTCTATTTGAGCCCATTTTTGTTCACTTTTTGACAGTGTCCGGGATGCAAAACTCACAGGACGACCATCCTGGATCAAAACGCATCCCAAGCCATCCTTAGACGCATCAGTCTGTATTGTTACTGGTCTATTTTTGTTATAAACAGCCAGCACTGGCTCTTCCAAAATGGTTCCTGTAAGATCCCTAAGTTCCTGATCGTGTTCTTTGCCCCATGTGAATTTTATATCGTTTTTTGTTAATTCCCTCAACTTTGCTGACCTGGCCGATAAATCTGGAATGAACTTGGCAAGATATTTGAAAAGACCTAAGATTCTCAGAACTCCTGCTTTGTCAGCAGGGGTTTTAATACCCCTAATTGCCTCTATGTGTTTCTTCTGTGGTTTTATACTGCCTTCTGTAATAACATGACCCATAAATTCCACTTGTGTTTGTCTATATTGAACTTTCTCTTTGTTAAATCTTACTCCATTTATTCTAGCCCGTTCCAGTACTTGCATTAGCGTTTCGTCATGGTGCTCTAATGAATCTCCCATAATGCCTATGTCATCAAAATATACTATGACATTTGGAATATCACCAAATATCTTGACCATGTTTCTCTGGAACATTTCGGGTGCACTATTGATACCAAACGGAACTCTGTTGAATTTATATCTCCCAAATGGAGTCATAAATGTAGTTAAATCTGAGCTTTTGTTGTCCAGTTCCATTTGCCAAAACCCTTTTGACAAATCTAATACTGTAAAGAATCGTTTTCCTACCAATTGCGTTATGAAATCTTCAATCGTCGGTATTAAATAGTGTTCTCTCTTAATTGCCCTGTTCAAGGGCTTAGGATCCAGACATAACCTAAATTTTCCATTTGCTTTTTCCACTAACTGTAAATTGTTCACCCAGCTGGTTGGGTATGACACTGATGATATGATTCCATCTTTTTCCATTTCTTTCAGTTCCCTCCTTAATGCTCCTAAAAGACTCTGAGGAAATCTTTTTCTATAATGTATCACCGGCACCACGTCTTCTTCAAGAATGATTGACTGCTTCCACGGTAATTTACCTAATTCCTCGAACAAGACCTTATATTTTTCCACAAAAGATTTACTCGACGATGGCAATACTGATAACGAATCTATATTTAAGCATCTGATTAATTCCAGTTTTACAGACGTTTCTAAACCCAATATTGGTTCACATTTGGGACTTACAACTAGAAAGGATATATAATGCATGATGTTGGTTCTTTCATCAAAACATTTTAACATAACTGTGCCGTAATTCACTATTTTGGCATTATTGTAATCAAAAATAGCTAATACTTCATTCTTTTTCTTAATATCTATGTTTTCAATGAAATTTAGCGGGATACAGTTGATATCCGCGCCCGTGTCTATTTTGAACGTAACTGATTTTCCATTTATTTTCAGAGATTTCTTCCACCTACTGCTCCCGAATCCACACTGACTTATTCTATAAAAATTATTACTATTAGAATTCTCCCCCAATACGTTTTCTGATTTACTCTTACCTTTTGCATTCCACTTTGTTGACCCTCCTTGTTCTTCTTGTTTGTTGCTTTTGCAGAACTTGGCAAAGTGGCCCGATTTTCCACAGTTGTGGCATTTGACCCCTTTGGCCCTACACTCCTTGAGGTGATTCACGCCGAAAATGCTTCCACAGTTGTAGCACTTACGTGCTGATACGCTGTTTATCCAGTTGCTTTCCTGGTTGTCCACTGCTTTTCCTCCACTTAGATGCTGTACTCCCCCCTGCTTTAGGATTTCGGTATTCTTGGCTGAGGCCTCAAAAGCCTTGCACTCCTGCAGAATCTCCTCCAGACCTTTGTTTTTACTCTCCAGCAGCTTGAGCTGGAGTTTTTTGTCGAAAACTCCAATGATCAGCCGATCCAGCAGCATTCTGTTTTGAAACAATTTT